>JAQIWA010001171.1:0-20542 GCA_034693305.1 Eueremaeus valkanovi
TAGACTTTTTGCTCGCGACCTATACCGAAAATGGCGCCGAAGGCGCCATTTTGGTAAAAATGGCCGATTTTTACCGATTTTCGGCTAAATTTAGCTTAAATTCAACTAAATTAAGCTTAATTTAAGTGAATTAATGCTTAATTGTGTTAAATTTAGCTAAATTAAGCCAAAATTGGTCAAAATTCGGTCAAAATCGGCTATTTTCGACTTTAAACGCCATTTTTCGGCCATTTTGGCGGTCATCTTGTTTTCAAAATACCCCCCCCCCCAATACCCCCCTGACTCGGCCGACCTTGGGCATCCCTAGTGCTACATATCAAACAATTATGTGCTACAAATATCAATATAACCAAAAAATAACCAAGAAATAAAATTTCGCAGGACTTCAGTACATTTTTCATATATCCTGGTAAGTACTGTACTTTTCATAAAAAAAATTTCCTTGAAATCGGAATATGGCTTAATAAAAGGTTTGCTCGTGAGTTTACTAATAAGGGCTGACCTCTCGTTCCGGTAGTTTTTCATTAATCAAAATATTGTCTCCATCCTACCCTGTTCAGTACCCCTGAGGTTTGAGCCTAAAATCTGCCATTAAACCAACCCATAAACCCTATGTTCAAGGGCAAAATATAGGCATTTGGGTATAAAGTAGTCAATCTTTCAGTGGAGTCAACCATTGGAGCACAGCTATGTGAACTGAATTAAGTTTTCACCGTGCTCAAACCTACACAATTTATACCAAGACATGCCCTTCGTAATTCTTTTAGCCTCTGTTTATTTGAAAATTAAATAATAACAAACCGTTTTTTGACCTTTTATTAAATTTTTATTCAATGACTCGATTCCTAACAAATGATTTTCTAAAATATTTATTAAATAAAAATATTTAGTATTATTTGACACAAACTTTTGGTTTCTGTGTTTGTCTCAACACTCGAATATTAAAATTCTTTTCCTGCCATTCATTGAATGCGAAAATTATAGAGCAAATGACCAGACATAAGGTCAGTACGACTACACCCATGAAAAGCATTGAAAGTAATGTAATGACAATCGAATGAGTTCTGTGTCCTCTGATTGAAGCCATGATTGAGTGGAAGTGTCCGATGTATGTCAGGTAAGAACAGAATAAGAAGATCAGAAACACAGAACAGATGCCCTGGTAGTTCTCTCTCTTCGCGACCCAGGAATCGAAACCTTTCTTTGTTTTCTTCATTTCTATTCCTGTGTATCGAGTCATACAAACAGCACAGACATCATTGCCCCGAAACTCTATCCACTGCTTCAGACATTGGAAGTGGACGTGAGCTGCCGTTCCTTTACAATAGCAGGGAGTCATCAGATTTTTGAGCTCATCGTCTTCTCTGCATATATTACACAACGGCTTGTCTTCACTTTTGTCATTCATTTTTGACTTCAGTTAAAAAATATAAGTTTAGAAAAGTTCTGAAAAATTGATCTGAGATTAAACGGGTTTTATTCAAATTTTAATAACTGTTTACTTGTCTGCGCGCGTAAACCAATACAAAATACAGTTTTAATACTACAGTAGTGTTAACTTAATTCAGATTTCTATTGATATCCTCATTATTTGAAGAATTTATTTAAACACAAATCCAAATATGACTTCAATTCTAAGCTTACGAATTGGTCTTTCTTTACGCAAATACTGTTTACAAAAGTTCAAAAAAGTTTTAAAAGATAATTAAATAAATTGAAAGACAAATCAAAATTAATTCTAAAATTATAATAAATACAAAAATATATACAAAAAATCAAATTAACAAAAATAATAAAAAACAAAAAAAAAGTCAAAAATAAAATTAAAGTAAAAACTTATTTAAAGAACAAGTATTACAAATGATAACTAAATTAGTCTTAAATTTGTGGAACTGTGGAAAGGGATCAGAGCATCGGTGCGAATGTGATTGCATAACATGTTGAATGCGGTCTATTATCTGATCGATGGACAGCTCTGTACTGAATCTGAGTCCACAGTCTTCGCAAACCAAATGGTTGTCAATTGTCTTAATCGTGAAATGTCTACAAACGGGACAAATGAGTCGTTTCCTGAACTGAAGCATATACTGGAAGTGAGCGCTTCTCCGCTTGTCTTCCGTTGTCTCCAATCCCTCCCAAAATTGATTTCTCTCTTCAATCAGTTCCCGTTCAATCGTACGCTTCAATCGATCCAATTCTTGTTGAATAAGTCGAAAATCAGAGCCATTCCTATACTCAAGGCTTTGCCATCGATTTGGTGCCATTGGATCCACAATTCGGTCATAAGTATTGTCACAATTCATATCATTTCGATTGTTTGCTTCGGTTAAGTCTAGTTGTGCGGATCGGCATCTCTGGATGAGTCGCAAACATTTGTCTCGACACAAATCTACGAATTCGGGTGATTTGAATACATTGAATGCCATTTGATTGATACGATTTCAGCGAAGACTGTTCTCGAGCAGATCGTACGACCAAAGCGTAGACATTAATCAATAGTAAACTTAGGCTACGATTAATACAATATTAAACTCAAAAAGATTGGATAGATATGAGTCGAATACAGCAATAATTTCCATAAATGTTAGCCTTTCTCATGATTTGTAATATTTTCATTCGACTAAACATTGAAAAGTTCATCAAATTGTTAAAGTTTAATACAGTAATCAAATTGATACAAATTGTCGAATGTACAAGGTCAATAGAATAGGATTCTTCTTTTTCATTAAAAAAAAACCTACCTGTACAGAATACTTGATAGGCTATAATAATAATTATTATTGAAGCTCTCAAGTGCTGTAATGAGCCCTCAATTGCAGAATTGTAATCATTGATTACTAATCAACTTATTCTAAAGCAAAGGTGCGCAAGGGGGTCAAAATACCGCCGGCCTCTCAAATGAAAGGTCTCAAACTCGGCTGAATAAGGAATCGGAAGACTTTCTGATACGACCAAAGGAAAACTAGCCCTAAACCGGTCCAATTTCTTGAGCCCAGCTCTAAAGTTGACTCTTATTAGTAACCGTTTATTTGGAAATATAAACAAAATATAGTTTCCATAAAAAGAATAGGTTTTTGTAAAATAATTTTTATTAATAATAAAAGTGCAGACAATTTGGAAATCATATAAAGATTTTAGAATTAATTACGGTATTAATACTTTGTTTTCAATGAAATCATTTAATAATTGTTGAAAGAATATTGAATTGAATTGAAGTAAATGTAAATCAAATGTAAATCAATTAATAATAATTAGAGAAACAAATCAATAATAATATCAAAATATTTCCGGTTTAACCGAATCGACAATCAATTCATTTCTGTTCTCTTCGTTTCGATCGTTAATCATATCGAATGGCAGTTCCGACGGCATGTCCTCTTCGGGCACTAACCAGATGTTGCCATTCCCATACGTGTCTTCATTTGTTATGTCATTGATTTCAATAACTTCTGGTTCTTCTGACATGAAGTGAACGTTTTTGAAGTGTTGTTCCAATTCGTTAGCGTTGGACAGATCGAGGTTACAAATATCGCATCTGTGGGCCAGGGGTTGGACAAAGACGGGCTCGGCTTCCAATTCTCCATCATTGAGCGCATCTGTATTCCTGTTGTGCTCTATATTCAAGTGTTGTCTCAAATCAAGTGCTGATTCGAACCACTTTCCACACCCACTCCTCTGACACATATAACCAGTGCTTTCGTCATAACTGTTGTCCACAACTGAAGAGTTGAAAAGTTGCGGATTTATGATCATCTCATCGGCTCTGCGCAAAGGACTGGTCCGATGGGCTTGACTTTTATGTCGTTTCATATTTCCAGCGTTATTGAAGAGTTGGCCGCATTGAGAGCACCGACACATTTCATCACTTAATCTGATGAGTCGCTCATCCGTTATATGTTTATGAGATTTATTGAAATGACTTAACATAACAGCTCTTAAACCGAATCTTGTCTTGCATTCAATGAATGGACAATCGATGCGAACAGTGCTCTCATTCGACACTTTCGGCGGACTCGCCAGTAATCGACATAATTCTGAGCCTAACATTGCATTACCATCTGTGGCACCGGCAGACACCTGAGCCATGTTGTGAACCCTTTCCATGTGAATCAGTTTGTTCTTCAATAACACAAAACTTTTATTACAATCCGGAAAATCACAAATATTTTCGTTTTGCGCTATAACTGGTGCCGAGGGAATGGATGGCAGGGCTGGTGCTGTCGGCTCATTGGAATGCTTCGAAAGGATATGCACTCTAAGCAGAGCCGCGCTTCTAAACATTTCATTACAGTTCCCGCAGTCGAAAGAGGTGTGCCTTTTGAGCCTTTGGTGTGCTTTCAATAGACTGTGTTTTGTATACGATTTCGAACATCGAATGCATTTGAATCGTCTCTTATTCTCTGCACTCAATGAGTGCTTGTCTTGGCTTTCGTGCCAATCGTTGTGTTTAATCCAATCCTCAGAATCGGTTGAACTAAACGAACAGTCATTTGCATCGCATTTGAACAGCGATTGCATTAATCGAGTCGATAGAGGCGTTTGTGAATCCATTTCCACATTCAATGGACTTTTAATGTCCAGCCGTTGGGAGCTTTTTGGCCGAAGGTTTCGCTTTTGGTTCTTCTCATTCACTTTAGTTGTGTTTTGTATTATATTTGACATAAACTTAAAATCGGAGCCAACGGGCGAATCGACTGAGTCTTCCATTGGATGCGATTCACTCTCGGATGCATTTTCTGTTTTAATGAACTCAAGCTGACTGTCCCCTCCATTCGCTTGCGATTCGTTATAACCGTTGTTCTGATAATCGTTTTGTTCTTCAGATTCACTGAAATTCAATGAAAGCAAAAATTAATATTTGATTCAAACAAATGACTGAAAGACTACAAACCGATTGACGATATGAGTGATCACGTGTTTCTGCAATAAACCCACTCTATTGCTAGTGAACAGACAGTTCTCGTGCGGACACTCATAAGTTTTAGTCAGTGCAGACGTTCTCTGATTTTTATTCCTCGACTTCTTGTGCGAAAGCACATGTCGTTTGAGATCTGAAGGCCAGCGAAAGTTGCGTCGACACAAATGGCACTCATTTTTCCATTTATTGGTTTCCGGATTCAGATTTACTTTAATTTTGTGAATCAATTGCTTGTGTTGTTTCAGATTAACGTTTCGCGAGAACCCGGCGTCACATTTGTCGCACTTGAATAGCATGTCGTTGTTGTGGATCTTCATGTGCTTCTTCAGCTTCGAGAGACCATACGGGGTCTTATAACTGCATTTACTGCACCTCAGAATCGGTCTATTTTTTGCCGATTTATTGCTTTTGCTTTCATTGCTTTCATTACTATTAGTCATTGGCTTTGGCTTTGGATTCTGTGCTTTCATTTTGTTCATCAAAGCTATGCTGACCAACCATTTCGAGCCATTCGCTGCCGAATCTCCCGTTTGATGCATGTGTTGTATGTGTCGCTCCAGACTTCGTGGGTATATGGTCTTAAGCGTACAGCCACTGTATGGACAGTGCCTTAACTTCCCTTTATTCGCGCCGTTCGTCTCTTTTATTATATTTGAGTTGACTTTTATAGCGCCGACAGCTTTGCTGTGAATTCTCTTAATATGTTTTTGCAAATTCTCTCGCACTCGACCCGTATTTGTCACATAAGCACAGTTGGCATAAGTGCACCGAAGACCAGCTGACAAGTCTGGAGTTGTGACCGCATCGGGAGCACTGGGTGTCACACTTTCTGCAGTAATTTTTCGCTTATGGATCTGCTGTGAGTGCTCTTTCAAACCCTTGGCTCCCCTACGGGTTGTGAAACCACATTTAGGATAAGGACAACTGAGTCGTTGCTGGGCCGGGGAGTCAGTGCTTTCATCCCTTAAACTTATCATCTCTTCCGGCGATTGCTTTCGAAACAAATCTCTTTCTGAAAATCAAATCAGAAATCAATTGAAATAAAGAAAAATTAAAACCAAAGCTATTCTGAGATCTGCTTAGAAATGAATGACCCGTCTTAACAATCCAGGTCTGATCTCTGATCTATTAACTAGCTGAGCAAATAAAGTAATAATAAAATACTGTATGAATATTAATAGCACTGTTAGCTTAATAAGCAATTATTTAGTCATTTATTCATTAGATTAGTATTGAATATAATTTCAGAAATGAATGAATTAATCAATAATTCAAACCTTTTGCAATAGAAGTGATGGCCAACGGAGTGACAGGACTAGCAGTCCTTTCTGAGCGCCTGACTATCGGCTGATTGTCTACATATCTATTGCAGTGAATTCGCGCAAAACTCTTAATACTATTTATTTGATCCAATTGTTTGACCCAATTATCCAAATCATTGAAAGCTTTATAATATTTATGTTTCAAATGGCCGACACTTTCATCACTCGATTCCTCTGTTGTCCGCAAATCCTTAGCAATAGCTTCCACTTCCGGGTCCACTGTTTCCGGAACGACATCCCACTCGGGTTTGGCCTCAAATTCCTGTTTGAACTTAAATTCTGGTTTTGTTTCCGATTCTGGTTTGATATGGAAATCGGGTTTGGGTTCAAAGCCGACATTTGTTTCCAATTTCTTGACAATAGTCTCCGAAATGTGCAAACACTTGAATGACTCGATTCGGATGTTATTTAAAGCAATGCTTTGCTGTTCGCTAACCAATAGTCTGTCGGTTAGGAAACGGTTCTCATCTCTGAGTCTATCAATCGATTCATTCAATTCAATGCATTTTAAACATCCATTCAATTGGTTTTCCTTTGCTTTCAAACTCATTATAGACTTAATTATAAAACGAGTCAAACGATTATTAATTAATAAATATAAATAAAATATGAATAAACTTATAATAATTACATTTAATTTAATTATAAATTAATTTCAAATAATTTGTAAACACATTATCCGATTACAGGTGAATGAAAGTGCGATCAATAGAGCAAACAATCGCTAAAGCATTGTAAACAATGACCGGTATATTAATTACGACTTTTCAGCACTGGTCAGTTTTATCTCTATTAAATCTATTTCTATTAAAACTTATTAAAAATGGATTCAATTTTTTCAAACCTATTATTAATTAATTTATTATTATTTTTAAATTAAATTTAATTATAAATTTGTTGTTCAATTCAAGCACAGTCAAATCAAGCACAAACAAACTCATGCACTAAAACACCTAAATTGATCTTTAATCTTTGTATATTTAATTAACATGAGTTATATTAATTTTTACAATTCAATCAAGTTTAATTAAAATATAAATTGAATTTATTGTAATAATATCATTAAATAATACTTAAAATTGATTTAATTAAATAAAGTAATTATAAATAGAGTATTACTGTTACATTTCTATTTCTGTAGGAGTGTGCTTGATTTGACTGTGCTTGAATTGAACAACAAATTAAATCATTTAAATTGTTTTTATTTTAGACGTTATTTGTGTTTAATCGCTTTATAATAACCTGAACGAATTGATCTATTGATGCTATCTTGGTCACTTTACCATCAGATGATAATTGTATTAATGGACAGTTTATTTTGAATTTGTTTCGAATCAAATGGAAGAATGATCTTGATAAGATATTGAATGACAACCCGGGTCAAACTCATTTCTAATTCATTTGTTTTAATGAAAAAACTTTTTCGAATTAAAAGTAAATTAAATGAGTAATAGATGTCAGACTCAGACGCTCTGTATGTTTGAGAATGTAGTGAATGCAGACATGCCTTCAATGCCTTCAATGTCTGCACAAATAAACGCGTTTTGTGTTTACGAATAGATTTCGCGTTCAATTGATTGCAAATAAATTCAATTGAATTGAATTAATTAATTGTGAGTGAGTGGCACAGGTAGGCAATGCCGCAGAACGAGCACATTGAGCTCTTCAATAAGAGGTTTGGCCGACGGCTCGACTATGAGGAGCGGAAGCGCAAGAAAGAGGCCCGAAGTGTACGGGAAGTGTCGGTTAAGGCCAAGAAGTTGAGGGGAATTAAGGCTAAGCTCTATAACAAACAGCGGTTCACAGAGAAAGTGCAAATGAAGAAAACCATTAGAGCTCATGAGCTGAAGACCTCCAAGAAGAAGGTGGAACAACAGGTGACCGATGGGGCTGTGCCGCACTACCTGCTGGACAGAGAGACCCAGAGCAGGGCTAAAGTGCTCTCCAATATGATTAAGCAGAAGAGGAAGGAAAAGGCCGGCAAATGGGAAGTTCCCATACCTAAGGTCAGGGCTGTGTCGGAGATGGAAGTGTTCAGGTATGGCATCAGAGCTACTATTGATTGGCTTTTGTATTCAATTCATTGATTGTTTGAATAACTGACGAATAGATCGATAAAAACGGGAAAACGAAAGAAGAAGTGTTGGAAACGAATGGTCACTAAAGTCTGTTATGTCGGCGAAGGCTTCACTCGAAAGCCTCCGAAGTTCGAGCGCTTCATACGGCCGATGGCTCTCAGGTTTAAGACGGCTCACGTGACTCACCCGGAGCTGAGGGCGACCTTTCATTTGCCTATCATTGGGGTCAAGAAGAACCCCAACTCTCCTATGTATACCTCTTTGGGGGTCATCACTAAGGGAACGGTAATAGAAGTGAATATAAGCGAACTGGGCCTGGTGACCCAGTCAGGCAAAGTGGTCTGGGGCAAGTATGCTCAGGTGACCAATGTTCCCGAAAACGACGGCTGCATTAATGCGGTTCTACTCGTCTGATCTGTCCGTCTGTTTGTAAATAAATATTTGAAATAAAATTTATTTTTAATTAAATAATAATTTTCTCTGAATTGTAATTCATTAATGAATCGACTGTTCCGTGTCGTTCATAAAAGTGTTCAACCATTGTGTCCATACAACTCACGATTGAAACACTGATTCAACAATTAAAATGCAGTCTCGCTCAGCAAACAATATATACCAACTTCTGACTAACCCTTCGCTTATATTATATTTAAAATTTAAGAGAAAATTCGTTTTTAGTCTAATTTAAAAATGAGTTCATCTAAAGACCAATCGCACCGAAGGGTTCAGAATTCAATTAAAGGCAAACCAATTGTTCTAAAAGAATCGGAAGAAATAAAATTAAATGAAAAGAATGCAAACGAAAGGACTGTCTCTTTCAAGGATCCAATGAATTCTCAAATCGGAAAAGAAGTTAAGAATAAATGGAATTTAAAAGGATTTAAGAAATTGTTTGGACGTAAGAAGGGCTCAGATGTGGGTCAGGAGACCGGAGATGAGTCGGACGACAGAAGAATTTTCGCCGAAGACTTGAGAACCCGAGAGAATATGAACGACCGGTTTCACGACAAACCCAGTGATGAGCGCAAAAGCCAGAGAGACTTGTCTTCAGGTAATAGCAATGAATTCAAGTCTAAAAACAAACACAAACCCAAACCCAGAGGAAGACATTCGATGGGTTCGACCCAAGTGTTGAAAACTGAGGACCGGAACGAAAGTGAACCTGAATTTCGTTCAATCGATACATTGATGCGTCAAATGAATGAAAACTTTCATTGAATTCAGAGTAAGAGAAAACAAAATTATATAAAAAATCTTTTATTTATTAAAAATTCGTTTCAATTCTTAATTTAATGTAAAACCGATTCGTCTTTTGTGTGAACATTGTTTTCAATTTAAATTAGTTATAAATGATTTTCAATGACTTCAACAATAAATTAATTAATTTATGAAAACTTTTCTAAAAATACATAAAGAGATTCAATAATTCATCTCTGGATGCAAACAATTTCTCGACTAATCAATAGAAAAGTACAATTAATTTAGTCGTCAGTCGCCGACATCTGAGTCTTTGTCTCCTATAGAGAAAAGTATCAGAAAAGCGATGGCCAGGAGTGCTGTTCCCAACAGATCTCCCAAAGCAGTCAAATAAGGAATCGCAGAATTGTCTGAAATATTAGACAATTTTTTTTATCATTTTTGTAATTCTTTTAATACATAAATATTGAATGTATGGCCGACACATACCCGGGTCAATACACTTCTTCCACATCCATAAGATCATTGTGTGCGCGAAATATAACAGAAGAATCACTTGAAGTAAAGCTGCGAATAAATAGATGACTAAGAAGTGTAGAGTAACCGATGTGTGACCCGCTTTTAGGAACCGTATGCCATAAGTAAATATTAGATGGCCCGGGATTACCATCAGTAAGAGGATGCGAGCCGTGCGCGCGTGAATGTCTGACAATTGGGTCATATATTCAAAGGTTTAATAAAATAATTGAATGGAAAGCACTTGAAGTGAATTGTGTTCAGACATGAGTTTATATACTTTTTTAGTTTCTGTTCATTTCAAGTGCTCTTAATATTGTTTTGCAACGAATGCTCACTTTTGCCAAAGAAGGCGGAACAGGGATTGAAACAGAGTTTTGCATCAGTTTTGGGTAAACTTCCTAATTTTGATTTCTTATGCAAATACGTCGATATTCTGCTCGCCTTTTGAATGAATTATTAATTAAGAGTTAAAATACTTTTGATTTGACGAGAAATGCATTGAAGGCTCACCTGAACGGCCACCAGATTTCCGCCGACACCTAAACAACAGTTTATATTAGAGTTAAATTAAAATATAATTCCGAGAGCTTTACCATTAATAACGGGCTGAAAGACAGCGATTCCTTTGAACCGCGAAACTGCAAAGTCAAGAATACATCCGCCGATGCTATCCATCGGAATTGAAGTTTCAATTAAAGTACAAAACGGAAAGAACTGATGAGAAGTGTAGACAAACCTGGATATAGCCATTGCACTTATGACAGGAGTCCAACCATTATATAAGACCTCTTTTGTATATTTATTATTATTGGCTATATAGCACCAGACGGGGATCAGCATTAAGAACACGATCAGAACTGAGGCGCAAAGCCATGGACTCGAGTCTGTGTCGATCAGAGGTTTCAATATTAAAATAATATTATTTTTGAACAAATGTCTGCTTTCATTACCGACGGTATAGAACAGAATATTACTGAATTGGGATAACAGGGTTAATGTGATCAGATCGCCCAATGATGCGGCTATAGGTGTGGCCACGTTATCTGAAGTGTATATCAGATTAGATACTCTTCAAAATGAGGGAATGGCTAATGGGTCCGAGCCTTCATCCAAATTAATGCATTGGAATTAAACTACTTGTGCTCTCACTTTCACTGCTTGTCGTTCACAAAATACACAACATTTACAGATTTATAGAACTGTTTAATAAAAAATTGGTTCAAAAATTGCAATTCGAGACAGAATTTAAAATAACTGATCGCTTAGACCACTAAAAGATTTAATCATTGGACAGGATTTCAATCAATAGTAAGCGAAAGCCCCGTAAGTTTAGCCATTCCCGTTAAAAAGATCTGTTTTATTCTGGTTTTATATATACCGGGATTTATATGGCATTTATGCGACACAATCACCACAAATATCATTAATAAACCTAAAGATAAGAATTAATTAATATTAATGTTATAATCGATTCGTCAGTAAATAATAAATATTAAGAAATATACAAAAAAGCAATTCTAATGATTGACACGAATTGACAGAATAATTGCAGACATGTGTCAAATGTTTAGATAAGAAAATAAATTAAATAAATTTTCGATAAGTTTCGATAACTTGAGAAAAGCTTTGATATAATACCCAGAATAAAACTGGCGATACTGGCAGTTAAGAGACTGGAGGCGCACAGGAGGAGAGCGTGATTGAAGTTGAACTGTCCCTCCGGTAGCCAATCCATGGTTATGGCGAATATAGCTGCTAAGAATGCAACGATAGTGGCCTGACACTAGTGGACAGTCGGCTCAATTGGTTTCAATGGTTTAAACAAAATTGAATTGAAATAAAAAATCGATAAATACTTGAATGAGAGCTATATTTCCGGTCGCTATTAGCCACTGCTCGCGTCCAGACTCTATGCGACCCAAATTGGCCTGAGTTGAGAGACGACTGGCCAGAGTCATCTCCAGATTGCCCTTTAATCCTAGCAATGCGGGCACTAATATGAAGACTTCGGACACTTGTCTGAATACATCCCAATGCTATTCAATTCAATTAAATATTCTTTTATTACAATTCCTTAATAAACGAATTCAATGCAAATTCAGCCAAAGTTTTGACAAATAAATGAAAATATAACAACATTTCAAACATTTGTTTAAACAGAATATTCTGTTCATTAAAATAATAATAATTTTCGATTAAATATATTTCCGACAAAATTGTCTGCAATTGTCGATTGAATTCTTGACATCAAATAAATAAATAATAAATCAATGAATCAAATGGAAGGGACGGATGGCATACCTGGACGTAATCCAATACGAGTCCGGCGCCGACAGTACCGAAGCCGGCGATCAGAAAGGGAATGAAAACTTGAAAATAAAGCGATAAAAGACTTTCGTCGTAAACGATGTGTTGGTCCGACTGGTCGTCGAATCCGGAGAACAAGTATTCGGAATCCAATGGCTTTCGAACTGATTTTCGTTTCTTCTGATTCTTCTGAAGCGAATCGAGTAATGGCTTTCGATCGCTGTTCGCAAAAGAAGTCATTATCTCATCGCTGTCCACATCGGTGTCACTGAGATGGGGGTTGGCATTGAACCGGTGCTCATCCCTGCTGTACAGCAGTTCTATCAGTTCCTGTCTCTCATTTCTGCTGAACTTCTTTGGAACCGCACTTTCGCTGTCGTTATTCACTTCGAGGTTATCATAGATTGTGTCATCAGTTTGTTGGCCAATGAGGTGATCAGAATTGGATAGATTGTGATCGCAATGAGTGTCAGTTCCAGCAGTTGTGGACGACATGACTGCATGAGTGGCTGTTTTGTTGGAGTTCTTCGTTTCACTACTAATACTGTTATTTGATATCTGTCTGAGTCTTAATTGGTTTTCACTCATATTTGTGTTAATATTGTATTATAAGCGCATAAAAAGCGCTGACATTAACACAAATACAGCAGTTATTACATCCAAACCATTAAATATGTTATTAATATTCAATTATTTTATATTAAATTAACACTAAATACACGACTGAATACACAGTATATGCGACGCCTTTAGCGCTGTTTTGCAGCAATGGTTCAACAGTTTTGTCGTTCAATACATTGTGTAATCTCTTTATCGGCTTATCATTAAATAAAATATTTATTAAAACTAATCATTAATTTGTGTCACTATTTATAGATAACGTATTTTATATTAAATAAATTATTTCTATTTCTCTAAACACCAGTAAAAAACACTTGTTTTGATGTATCACTCAATTGAGTCAATCTTTTTGTTTACTATGTATTCAATGAAATTATGAAATTGACTGCTATTTTGTTGACTGTAGTCATAGTGACTGAGCTTTTAAACAGAAATGTTTGAACACATGTTCTGTTCAGACATTTAAATCATTTTCAAACCAATTGAATGTTTTTGTGTTTACTTAATGTAAACCTAATTAAAGATCAATAAAAATGAGTGAAATTAAAAGTAATTCAGATTTACTTAAGTGTGAAAACGATTTCTTTGTCAATGAAAATAAAGTCAATCCATTGCTGATCACAAAGACTGCTCAGAAAAGTGCAATCAATTCTCAGTCCAAACAACAAAAATCGTTAAAAACGGAGAAAATCTCTTCTTCTGGTAAGCAATGAATGATTTTTATTAATATTATATTTCTCTGAGATTTTCATTTGTCTCTCATTTCAGTCCTATTTCGAGCCAAAGATTTTTTAGACAAAACAAAAACAAATGAAAGTATTGGACAAAAGTGTGATTTAGTTAACGACGAGACCAATGAGTGTCCAAACGATAGCAAACGAACCGTTGAATTGAGTTTTGTTTTGTTTGAAAATAATGATCAGTTGAAGAACGAGTCATCCGATGACGACAACGACTCCACTGATTCTTCAGATAACGACTCCGAAGATGAAAGCAGTGATAGTGAAGAACATTCGGACAGTAATAGCAAACCATTTGAAGACAAGAATATTAAATAAATATATATTTGAATTAAATAATTGTTTTGACATTAAATCAATTGAATATATATTTTATGAAAACATTAATTATTTATCGAAAACAACAAATGAATAAATGATAAAAAGCTTAAAAACGATTTCTCTTTATTTTATCAAAAGTCGACAATTTATACGTCAAATGTATGTTACGTTTGGATTAATATTTTATTTATAAAAACTATATTTAAAATAAAATATAATAATTATATGAATGCAATCACTTGTCCTCCAAATGGAGTCCAATTGGTCTCAAATAAGCAACGGTTGCGAACGCATCGTCTGAATGAGTGATCACTTCGTAGTCGTCTCTGAAGTAATGCAAACATTATTTAAATATTTATGAAATGAAATGAATGTCAGAATATTGTGTCCGAACTTACAGCACAATAGTCTTCCTGAAGAGAGGACAGTCCAAAGTGATTGTCTCAAACTCTCCGCCTTCGCCGCAGACATTGATTTCATACTTCTGTTTGAGATCCACTAAAATCGGAAACATATGGGCAATAGTTTTGGCCAAATGGCTGGCCTTAAGGCCCATAACCGCAACTTTGACTATAATGGCCTTAATGTCTGAGTCGATCATATTCTTGAGAAGTGCCGTCTGTTCTAAGCCCCAGATCGGGGCCAACATCTCAATGTCCAGTCGTCTGCAGACGTTCTCTACCCTAACCTTCTGGTAGTTGGAGTGAATGGCGCCGACACTTATGCCCTCGAATGCTATTTCTTTCTTTATGTCTGACAACAGTTGGAAGAGGTCTTCGACTTCGTCTTCGTTGTTGTCTTCGGTGTATTGCATACCAATACTCAAAGGCTTTCCAGCGATGGTTCGCCTAAAGAGCGGTAAATCCATTGCTTCGGCGTATAAGTCGATGAACTCGTGTCCGACCGTCTGATACATATAAGAGTCCTCTTCTTTAGCAGATTGTGGCCTAAGATTAGCCAAACCTACCAATTGATGACCACTTTTGACGCACAAACACATTGAATACGTGGAGTCTTTGCCGCCACTTATTAACCCAATTATTCTCATTTCAGATATTTTTCGTCAATTTGTTTGAAATTACTTTTATTACGAGAGCTCTCTCTCTCTGTGCTTAAGGAGCAAAAAGGGATGGTATACTAATTGTGTGCAGTGGCGCCAAAACTCAGTAATGGAAGTTCTATTCAGGGTTAATCTTGTACTTTGGTTATCAAAGTTGGGCACACATTAGCTTGGTAGCTTTTTTTAGTGCGAATCATATTTGAATGGAACCCAATATATCAGTCGTTTAATAGTTTATTCATTCAAATAAAAAGTTTTACAAATAAATGATTTTATTAAACATTTTATGTAATTATTAATTAATTTTATTTTGTATTCATTTCGATTAAATCATAAAACGGATTAAAAGCTAATATTTTAATATTTAATTTTCATTTCTTCTTCACACTAATGAAGTGGTTATAAGTTTTCGCAACTCTTTTGATATTAGGCGCAGAACTAAAACAAAATAGTTATCAAATTATATGAGAGACAGGAATATAACGTCATTTGATTTTGAAAACTTACCTATACTTTGATACATCAAAGACTCGCTGTACGGAAGCGATGACCAAAACCAATATTAGCCAAAATGTGATACAAATTATATGGAAATTGGTTTTGATTTCTTCATTTGATTGGCGAAACTTATATGCATTCAAATTAGTTAAATAACTATTAATGCATTTGTAATACATTAATGAAGATATCATTCAAATACTCTATCGATAGTCAGTGCGCTTGCAATCAAAGCACTTGTTATAATGAAAATCGGATCCAAATATTTTTATTTGTCTTTATTGGAAATATTCCAATCACTGATAAGACGGTTCATAAGAAAAGTTTAATCTCTACTTAAGTCAAGTTTTCTGATTTTTCTTTGTTTTTACTCATTAATCACTATCTGTGCCAATAGCACAGAATCTAATGCAACGCAAATTCTATGTTTGTAATGAGACAATTAAAATACTTTATCAATCATTATATTTATTATATTTAGTATGAATTTTATATTGAATTTAAGTTATTTTCATAACTTTTTCTCAAATTATTATTTTTTATATCAATTTTTAAGAATATTTTTTAGATTAAAATTGCTGACAAAGAGTTGAACTGTATAACAATTCTATACACCGTGAGTGAAAAGTCACGGCAAGTTCAAATGTAGTAATAGGGGGAAACTGAACATGACATTGATTGATGAAAAAAAGTTCAATTAAATAGCATTGATAAATAGCAATTGTCACTGAATAAAATGTTGAAAATACAGTGTGGAAATTGTTTTCATATCCAAGCAAAGTGTAAAATGTTAAAGTTAAAATTAAAGTTTTTTCCACTATCAATACATATGACTTATTAATTCGATGTGTTATTTGACGCAAAATACAAATATTCCAATGAATAATAGATTATTCACATGATTTTTCAAATTATTAGTTTTAGAATGAAAATTTTCCATATTACTAAAATCAACTATTCTACTAAACTATGAGACTTTTTAGCACTATATAAGAAACAGAAATTATTTTGAAGCTATCAGTTATCACTTAGACCTACAAGTGTTCACTTCAGTCTAAAAGTGCTCATTAAGAATGAACAGAGAATGAGTTTTATGTCTTTCATTCATTAAAAGTGATAGGCAATAGAGCACATCAATGTCATGTTCAGTTTCCCCCCTATTACTACATTTGAACTTGCCGTGACTTTTCACTCACGGTGTATAATGCTAATATAAGTCATGGAATCTGTTATTATAGGATAAAGAATACTTTGACATTTGCTAACAGAGAGACTATTTGTAGTATAAATATATTCAATAATAACTTATTCATTGGCAGTGATTCACAGAAAATGATTTATTATTATTATATGAAAACTAATGTCAGTTCTAATGGACACAGAATTATGAAGCAATTTGTTTTATCCTGGTTAGAATGAGATTATGCTTTGGTACCAACAAATTCATTGATGACAGAGTCTAAATTCTTGCCAGGTTCATTTGTATTCCAAGCAGAAATTCTAAATCAAGTTAAATACAATATGAAGATAAAGCTGACCAGGGTTCTTCTTTCTATGTTTTACAAAGCAATTTATTATAATTAAGCTTGCTCATTCATCAGCAGTAAAAAATATGCTAATAAAGCATTGGATATTTGATTTCGTAGAGTATTCTAGGTTTGACTCATAATTCGGAGCAAAATAATTGCTTTAAACAAATGGTTTATTCGAACGAAAGTATTTAATTAATTATCTAAAAGTGCAACCTGGGTACATTTCAGTACAGATATGTAAGACTTTGAATGGTTTAAAAAAGTTAAGAATTAAGTGTATGAACACAAAGCACTCGGAAAGCACTTTAGCATAAAGTGATCATTAGTTCTAATTCAGTGATTATTCAATGACTTTATTCTGAATATTCTTTTGCCGACAATTATATTAAAGTAAATTTCACGACAATTACATTATATGAATAGATTTATTTGTTCACAAATATTAAATAATAGCCTGGTCTTTGATAATGTGTGAACATTCTTTTGGGCAATACTGTAAATGCATTGATAGTATTGATTCAGTCGATTCATCTCTACAGGTGTTCACTCGGATGTGCATAATATTGTTGATTACAAAAGATTTTTTGTTATCCAATAATGAGGTTCGGATGGGAAGCATAAATCAAAACTTTATTGACATTTACAACAATTTCACCACAAGATTAAAGAGTGTTTCGTAAGCTTGTTAATGATTTTGAGTCGCAAGTGTCGAGACGAGCCCTTGGGATCATTCACTCAAGAATTCATTCATTGCAATACAATTGATTTTCAAGACGTCCGCAAAGAATATTAACTTTAGTCGAGTGGACGGCTCTATAAATAACAATAAATTCAATTCAATTTTTACGACAAATCCATTGAATCTTCTGTCAAATAGTTAGACAATAGTTAGCCCTTAGAATGGATTGCGAAGTATTGATAGAAAAGGTTGGTTCGTTCGGAAAATACCAAAAGGTTCTGGGTCTATTCTTGTGCCTATTGATTGCACCTTTCTTCGCATTCAATGACCTGACACAATTCTTATTATTTCTTGAGCCAAACCATTCGTGTGTGAATCCAACGGAAGAAGTTCACATGTTTTATAATATACTCTGGTTTGTGAAAGCTGACCACAAGACTGTTAATCAGTGTCAATTAATAGACTCATCCGGCAACAGAACAAACTGTATTTATGGCCATAATTATAATTATTCCTATATTTATCCAACTATTGTATCCGAAGTGAGTAACTCTTCAATTGTTAAATGTCTTCAGTATTTGACAAAAACACAAATTCAATGAATAATAACTAACTTTTTTAAACCAGAATAACTGGGTTTGTGAGGACAGTTGGAAATTATATTTCGTGCACACCATATACTGGACCGGGTCTCTAGTGGGCGTCCATTTCATTGGAAGCATATCAGACATGTGAGTCAAACATCCATTTCCTTAATTCGTTGAACAATTATTAGAATTTAATCTAATTATTCGATTCAATAGCTATGGAAGAGTGCCGGCCATCGCTGTCTGCCACCTGATCAGTGCCATAGCGGGCACCTGTACTATATTCTTCTCTCATAACTTCATTGTTCTACTAATTTCGAGGGCTTTTATGGGATTTGTAGTCTTATCTCAAGGAATGTTTGCCGTAGTCTTAGTCATGGAATTCGTTGGAATAGACGGCCGAATGATTATATCGACTCTATTTCTATTCAGTTACTCTATCACAGCTACTATTCTACCCTGGATTGCCTATTATGTACACGACTGGAGGATTCTGAGTATTATCACTTCAGTTCCGCTTTTTATTATACCTGTGCTTTGTTTGTAAGTTATATAATATTTTAGATTTAAAACTCTTATCGCTAATTTATGATACAGGTTCATTTATGAAACTTATTCTGTTTCCACCTTGTTCAGATTTTAAATATAATCTCACATAACCAGAGGAGTATAAAAATGAAACCGAACTTGACGTTTCAATACAGTGCTGCATTGAAACGTCAAGTTCGGTTTCACTTTTATACTCCTCTGCACATAACAATAGCAATGATATTATTAGGAAATAAAAGAGTAAACATTAACTTATAATCAGAGTTGCTTAAAGTTAGCCAAGTATCTCTCCATTGACATATAGGCCCATAAGCTACCCATTGTATAGTACAGAACGAATATCATATCCATAGCCATAATGTTTGTGCAAATGACCAGGGACACTATTTAAGCATTGCTGGACTTATTATTCTTTAATTACTGCACAGTTTTATTCCGGAATCTCTTCGTTGGTTACTATCAAAAGGAAAAATAACAAGAGCTGAGAAAATAGTCAAAAGGATTGCGTTCATCAATAAGAAAAATCTATCTGAAGACGAACTGAGTCTAAAAGGATTCAAATTGGATGAAACCAAAAGCGAATCATTGATACAAATATTCACTTATAAAAGATTTGTCGTGCCGTTCCTTATTGGGGGGTGGTGACTCGCTTGGCAACGAGAGGGTTGGCACGGATAAAGATGTTGACCTGGGTCTTTCGGCCCACGTCACGAACAATTAAATACACTTGAACTGAATTTAGAAAAATGTTTTTATTTGTGGTCGAAATAGAGTATAAAAATGTTTAATTTAGATTCAGATACAAAACTGAATATAATTTAGTCAGAAATACAGTACAATTTAAGTACAAAAGAGCGAAAAACTATAAGAACTATGATTCGGTAAAATGAACTAAATCTAAGCTAAGACTAACATTCGGTTCAAAACTATCCCTAACCTAACACTACTTCTAATCGAATATCACTCTCTGTCCGAATGTGCGTCCGGATGCTCGAATACGAATCATGAATGTGTTGTTTCTCAGTCGGACTCAGCCTTTTATAGACTCGGCTCTCATTACTGAATCATTGTTCTTATTGGTTATACATTTGAATTTGAATTTAGTTTTCAACTGATATTCTGTGCATTGACCCCCTTTTCAGGTGAGTCGTGGATTAGACTTATTTTAGTGAATTTTATACGGATTAAGAACTATTTTGGAGTTCACTTTAAGGATTCTATTTAAATAAGGGGTCAGCTTTAGAGCTAAAAACGGATGAAATGTATGAAACGGTTTGAAATAGAATATTAGAATTCAAATGAAATGAAATGATAAATGAAAGTACAATCGTATTTAAAGTACAAAAACAGTAAAATTGAGGTCTAATTAGAGTAAGAATCCTTAAGAATAATTAAAAGAATTAAAAGAACAGTCATTTCACCGCAATAGGAGATCTACGTCATGACATACCCTATAATATAGGGCCTATATCATTTTTAGAAAGCATTAATGATAGCCTTTATATCAAAGTGATCGGGTTCAACTAATATAACATGATGATAAATGCAGAGTGAGAGAGGTGAAAATAGTAATGCTTTATGGAATGAACTAATTGTACAAAATTAAACAAATCA
>JAQIWA010001172.1:0-20526 GCA_034693305.1 Eueremaeus valkanovi
AAAATGGCGGCTAATTTTCGGCTTAGCGGCCATTTTTTCCGATATTTTGCCAAAAGTCTTGGGGGGGTATGTTTTATACCAAAAAACATAGGTTCTGTTTTCAAAACCCTAGGGGGGGGTATTTTGCCAATTTTCAAACCTAGGGGCGGTATTTTGGCTATACCCCCCCCTTGGCCATCCCTACTATAATATAAGTGCAAAATTCAATACACATAAAGGTCAACATTTTGCCTGGATACTATGTTGTCAAGTACAACTTTCAAATGTTACCGCTTATACTAAACCATTCATTTTGTCTTAAAATCAATAAATTTTGATAATTCTTATGAATTCAACTAATTTTGTGACATTTCTATTGATTTGTGGAAACGGGTCAAACACTTTACTCAAAATTAAGAGAAAGTCTCCATTTATACTACCAATTATTGCAACCCTACCAAAAACAATTGAATAGTCCTTGGTCACCCCTACAAGTTAATCAATTCTAACGGGAAAGAAAAACAATCTGAACTGAGCTTTAATTTCTTGATTTAATCTATAAATGATTTCATAAAATAATGTTTACTTTACTCTCATTTCCTTCGATCAGATGTACGACAGAAACGGCCAGCGATTACGTCGAGTTCTCCAACTATAGGACAGTTGACCGCAAGCTATCGAGACATTGTGGCCTAAAGCAGCCCAAGACAGTGGAATCGGAGGGAGACTTCTTCAGAGTGACCTTCAAAACCAATGATAGGTTCGACGGAACGGGTTTTGAAGCCTTCTATCAGTTCAGAAGCCAAGAAGGTATGTATGGATAACACCCAACATATGGAGAGTCAGTCCACACACGAACACAAAAGCGATATCTGATCTACACTTGCATTAATAAATCAGAGTATCAGTGATGGCATAGAATCCAATCCTTGTGCAGCTCTTGTACTGCTTGTTCTAGTCATTGATTTTTGTTTAAAACTTTGATGGAATGAAATTCTATTGATTTTTCTTTTGAATTTCAGACAACCTTTCGCTTTACCTCTTATTTGATTTTACTCTTCATTTCGTCTCAAAAGACATGTTTTCATTAACTATCGGAGCAAAAGAAATACCTTTCCTCTACTCCTAAGGCATAGTTAATGATATGAATTTTGTTCAGTAAAAAAATGTTCAGTAATTAAGTCGATTAGAAATTAAATTTATTCGCAAATAAAAAATATTTCTTAGAAATCAATATAATTTTATTGCAATTTTTTAGAGGTTTGAGATCTTCTTCAATGTTTTTGGACCTCATTTAATGCCATTCCTATCCTATTATTGAATTTCTTCTTACGCCTACTTTTTTTTGATTGTGAAGCACACATACTATACAACTACAGTATACAGACTATACATACTGTACTATACATACTATACGATTCCCATTATTCAAATGTGCTTTTTTGCCTCTCATACTAACTGACACTAATTTATCACTGGTTTAGATCCCTTTCACGTCAAAAAAATGAGAGCGTCTTCAGCGCCGGTGCCGACCGAATCAGTTGTGCTAACGATGGCGTCATTTGTGATAAAATTATTAATAATATTAAATATAAACTTATTTTAATTGTATTGTCGTCTTAGAGATGATTAAGTTTGAAAGCGAGAACAAGTCAATGATCTGATCCGAACAAATATAATCATTGCAATTATTGATTCTGTTTTTCTTCGGCGGAAATCAATTATTCTGTTGAGACTCCAAAAGAAGAAAAAGGAAACCCGTTTTACTCTAACTCTTCTTCCAGAACCAAAAGTGCCTCAAATTGTTATAACATTTTGATAGCGAATCAAGAGATGGAACTCTCAGTACTGGCTCTCAGTATTGCTCTGCTATTAATAATACAGTATTGCTATGTGTTCTCAGCTCAGCTCAAATGTGCTGACGAGTGAGAGATGTCTCGAAGAAACTACAGGCTGAAGCGTATCTCGTTTTCTGAAGGGAAAGGCAGGGTAATGTATTTCCTATGAGAGCAAAGTTTAAGCACAAATTAAGATCAGTTCGGACTCAATACAATTGCGCTTTTATTGAATGAGAATTAAGACAGTAATTAAAGTGACTCAAAAACTAGTGATTTTTAATCGCTAGTACAGAGACATCCCTGGATAAGTGCTTTACTTTGCATGTGTTTGCCTTTAGGCTATGCGTAGAACATTTCTCCAGAAAACGAGATAAGCTTCTACCTGTAAACTAAAGGCAAAACAACTTTTCGACCAAAATATGAAAAAATGCTCTAATTATTAGACAAACACTTTATGTATTACTCGAAACAAAAAATATTTCATTTTTTAATTTAGTCAAAAACTATTCAAAACCAATCAAATGTGTATAACACTTATTCAATTAAATGTTCCAGCACAAATGCCAAATTTTATGTAGTTTACTTCCTTTTGTAATCCTTTCACAAATTCTCTTTTCTTCCAAGATCCATTCTAATTGTAAAAAGCAGTTAGGGTGATATTAGTAAATACACCAGGTTTAAATGAGACGAGAAAACAGTTTTGAGTGGAAACAAATCAATTATATACTCAATGAGTACTTTTTTTTACTCTTTTGCAGAATTTGAATATAAACTAATCCAGAAATAAAACCAAAATAAAATGAAATATTTTTTGATTCGCTTAATATGAATGTTAATGAAAGTGAAACAAAAACAGACAAGTCTTTTGATTCATCACATCTTCTCATTTCATGCATTCATTCATTTTATAAAATAAGTTAATATTTAGTAATTATTTGATTAAAATAGACGTTTGTATTGAAAATAATTATTTATTTATATAATTATTTGCTTTTAATAAATATATTATAATTTTAATTAATTATATTCTAATCAATCATATTATATAAAGAGCTCTGAAGTCAATCGACAGTAAAAGTGATTCATTAATAGGCCATAAATATAATAAACAAATCAATGTATTATATATTCATAGAATCAATAGATTTTAAATTCTATATTAAAGACAAATAAATTCAAAATAATTCTTAATTCTGTTCTTATTGTTAAGAAAGCATTAAAATACAAATCGAGTGCAAAGTATTTTTTAAATAACCTACCTAAATTATATTTAGCTAATTTATAGTTTAACAAGAATGCCAATTATGATTTTATGTCCACTTTCAACAGCCTCTAGAGTTACAAATCGGAAAACAATTTCATTAATTGTTTGAAAAGTAAAACGTTGTCTAAAGTGAACTTAAAAACAATAAATAGTTTATATAACTTCAAATATGAACTGGTTAAAAGACAATGAATCTACTGGACGGTCAAATTAATATAGAATCAGTGGTTGTATTGGACCAGAATTGACAGTCGAATGGATCGCAAATTGCAAATGAATTCATTAACTGTGAAAATGAAAGCCATTTCGAGTAATATATCACTAGTTATGACAATATGACTGACAGTCAACGAGAAATCATTGATTAACAGAGTTTTGTTAATTAAATAAATCATAAACTAACTGAAGGATATCTGTTCGTCCAAAACCACCGAGGATGGTGGATTCGCCCTAGGTATTCTTGTTTAACTTTAACATATAATTGCAAATTGGTATAAATTATTGCAGGTTGAATCAAAAGATAAAGACACTGCTGACTCAATTGCCATATTATTAGAGAGTATACGGAGATGCCATGTATTTGCTCTAGCTGAACTATCACCCACTTGAATATCATTCATGCATATGAATTGAAACAAAAAAGTGGTTTCCTTTAATTGAAACAAAATTTTATATTTGAAAACATGACAACTCATTAGAATTCTGATAAGTATTATAAACACGAAAATAATTGAAGAGTTTATGTAATGAAGAAGAGTTTGATTTGAAAAAAAGGAAAAGGACTGAAAGGGCGGCCGACAAAGAAGAGATTCAAGTGTTGAGGTCAACAAAAAAGTCTATTTAAGGTTTACATCACTCGAGTCTTCTCACGGGAATAGGCAGTACTGACAGAGAAGATAGAGTTCAAAAAACGAGAGCTCAGTCTTATTAGACTCGCATTCAGTTCCAGAACTCATAAAATACAGAGAAAATTGAAGAGAAGAAACACATTATCAAAGAAAAGTCAAATCAAACGCATATACAGTATGAAGAATGAAAGGAAATATAAGTTGAGCTCATTATCTAAATTGGCACCGAATGGTTATATAATGTATGTATATTTGACTGCAAATTACAGTCCAAAACAGTTTGTGCCCAACGCTATACACTTTGCATTTGGTTTGCATTTTCTAATATAAAACTTATTTTTTTCTATTCTTCACTCATCCGAACAAAAGAGAAAAATGCAGTCAAAAAAAGTTGAATATAAAGGAGAAGGCATTGCATTAACAACTTTTCTGTAAAAGTGATGGCAGTTCACTATGAGGTGAGTGTACGGCCAAAACTTGTTTTATGCCCAAACAGATCCAATGCTCACAACAAGAGCTTCATCTGCCTTACCAGTGCTTATGCCAGCAGTACCTGTCAAACAATCAGCGCTCGGCTATCAGTTCGGCTAAAAAGGCATAGCGGGGGAGAAAACGCTTGAAATTAGGTGATATGGCTTGTAATGGGGTACAGGAGGTGTTCGTATATGTTGTAGACACATCTGAGCACAGGTGAGAAAACCGTGAAAATTCGCGTCTTAGACGTCAAACGGATAGCGCAAACCGTGAAGACCGGAGCTAACAGTCAGTTCAGTTCAGTTCCTCTGACTTTTCGCAAAATAATTATTAAAATAACTTCTTTTCGCTTCTCAACTATTTTTTAGCCCAAATCAGATCAATAGTGACGCCCCGTATAGTCAAAGCGGTAACTATTTGTTGTCATTCTTTAGTATTTCTGTTCGGATTCAAATCAAAATTCAATATTCATTTCATTGGAATGATTCACAAAATTTTCTATTATTTTATTTGCAGTCATTATAATTGCTGATCAATTCGCAACATATATGAGAATAAATAATCAAATTCTAAGTTTTTGTACGCAAAATGAGTCCTCAGAGCATTGAGGCAAACATAACAACTGATTATTAATTAATAAATTTCTCGTTCAATATAATGATAAATAAATTACATTTTGAAAAAATGAGTGAATGAGACAAAAACAAAAAATTTTAATTTTGAGAAAAGGGATGAATAAACTGAAGATTGTATTTTGTCGACCAATAGCTCCAAGTGATTGATGATAAGAAAAGCAAAAAATCTATTTTTATTATAGTTTTCTATAACTTATAATTTTTAAGTTATTTGAGATATTTTTCTTGAATGCATCGCTTGTATAGAGTATAGGCGTTAATATACAGTGAAAATGCGAAAAAAAAGTTCGTCTCATCAGAACCTAATTACAGCGATGGAGAGTGTGAAAAGTGTATGATAGGGGGTTAGATGCCCTCGGGTCTGATGCCGACTGGGATATGACTATGCGCGCAGACTTAGAATGAGGTGATTTTTCAAAGCAGCGCTATTATCAGGAAATTCATCACTTGAAACAACACTACCAAAGAACAGGATTCTCACTCTTCAGCCCATATAATAGTATGCCTGCAATCAAAATACGTGATCCAAACATTGTCTTATCATTCCTGTGCTCTTACTCTGTGCCGACTCAAGTATAACAAAAATAAAATCAAAAATGAATTGCATTACTATTATCTCCAGAATAAAGAAGAAAAAAAAGTAATATTGAGCACCGATAGGAGAGTGTGGTCACCGGTGCCCTCTTATCTTATCACGATATCAGATCTGGAGATGAGATGATGTTTATGATTAGGTTTCAATACAATTATTAGAGTAAAGCCAAACATATAGACTCCGTTGCAGATCCGCAACGATTTTCAGTTTTTCCAATTTTTTATTGCATTTATTCAAATCATTTCATATAAAGTGTATTTTGAAAATAAATTATCCAATTCTTCAATCCTTGCGTCGATTATTTGTAGTGATTATATTTCAAACTAGCGTTAATATAAAATGAAATCAAATCTGACTCTATTTGATCGTCAAATAACAGCCAAAAAGTATCTGATTTTTATGTGAGATAAGAATTAGTCTTGATGGAATTTGTGGGCATATTTAGCAATACTATAAGAATGCCTACAATTCTTCAATAAAACTATAAAATAATTATAAAATGATTGACAACTTTTAATTATGCGAATGAAATGAATTCAATTATAAAATAAGATAATTATAATATAATGTTTCAAATGAGTTGACAAATACTGTAGTTTTTATAGCCGAGTAATAATCAGAATATAATAATTATATCATTTCATAAAATCAATTGTAAACTGATTGTGATGAAGCTCATGAGGATGATCAGAGACTTACCTGGCTGACTTACTGTGTTTAACGTGTTCGAATGTTTAACTATCATAAACCTCAAACCCCCTTGAATTGGCCTGGAGTGCACATCCATAGGAGTGTAATATCCAGTACTGTATTTAATAAGAATTGATTTATTATCAAAAGTGTTATTCAAAACAAAGCATAAAATATTTAATAATTATATGTAATTCGCATGACTTTGAATGCCGTCTGAATATTATTTTTCCGCTAAATTTATTGTATATTTTGTTTCATTTAATTTAATTTATAAAATGTGTTTAATGTCATACAACGGGTAAAAAATTATTTTAGTTTCAGAAAACGTTTTTAGACTAATGTAAATAAATATTATAAAAAGGCTAACGATTTAATTGAAGTCAAATGTGATTTGAATCGACAAACATTTTGAGTTCATCTCATATAAGCCTTATTCAGCTAAATATAGAAAGTATTCAAAAGAATTTCATTTTATTTTATTATAATTCAACTGATTATAAAAGTTTTCCACTTTTTTCGCATAAACTTTATAATTATGCAAATTATTAAATAATTAGTTAAAACAGATTTTGAATGCAAATCAAATGCGATAAGTGTTGAGAAAATTTTTTCATATTTATTATAAACTTTTTAAATGCGTTAATAAATCATAAATTGAGAAAAATGTGATTATTTAAGTAATGAAGAAAAAAAACTAAATAATTAATTGATAGTAAAGTTCTTGAAAAGGCCGACAAAGTATTGGTTCTGTAAAATCTCGTTACGATTTCTTCTCTACATTTAGTTAACACTGAAATTATTGAGCCATTTATCAAAAGATATATCACTTTCTTATAATATATTTTGCTCTTTAATGATAACACGTTTAGAAGAGGCTTCAGTGGAGGGTTCGGTGCTCTCGACAATTATCATACGATTGTATTACACATTGCGAGCCAACAATATTTTATATATATTTTATGACTCAATAGTATTTGACATATATTTTGCTGCTATTGAGCATTGATTTGACTTAAGAAGTGTTTGTATAGTAATGAGAAGTTTTCGGAAAATCATTAATCATTACATTAGGTCTAAGTTTCAAAAAATTTTGGTTCTGTCTGTCAGTTCTTAATGAGAATTCTCTGAACTGTTATTTGCATTGAATTTGCGTAAGAAGTAGTGGTTTAGTACTACTTGTGTCGAAAGTGAACTCAACATCATTAACGAGTTGGCGTCACTTGCCTTCAGTATGGGTGGCATCACATACACCGCACTAGTCGTGAACGATACTGGCAACAGACCAACCACAATTCAATTACAGGTAAGCTCTTTATTTGAATATCCAAAGTTTCTATCACCAACGTAATTCAATGGTATGCCACGTAATTTTTTGGAAATGAGAGCTATTATAGCTGTACTGCTATTATACAGTATTTTGAGCTATTAATAAGAATCTGTATTCAAGATAACTCTATTATGTCTTTTATCAGTTATCAAGGTTACGATTAGTCTTATGTTACAAACAAAATAGGTTTAATATAAATTAGATTGGTGATTAGCACAGATATAAATAAAGGTTAAGCGAATACTTATTTACAGTATATTCAATATAAACATCATTTTAGGTTGAATTGCAATCAATTGAATAACTGGTGGTTTAGACGACTGAATGTCCTAACAGTCAGAATCAGTTAATTTTGGCAATAATTTAAGCACAGATACAATTTATTTGGCCGGGGCTAAAATTGGCCATTTAATACTTGTTCTGTTGAGCTTTTAACTGGAAGTAAACTGAGTGAATGAAATCTGACACCGGTATCGGTTACCTCTAACCAAACCAGTTCAGAGTTAGTCTCAAGTTTTTACTCATATTATTGGAAGCAAAACAAGAAAGTCTGCGCTCATTGTTAGGCATATGTATTGCTATTCCTCTAAACATAAGTTAATATACGCTTTGAAATGCTTGCTCTCTATCGGAGCCGAACTCACATTCTTTGCACTTCTTTTGGGTATCGGTTCGGGTGTTGTCGATCAGAATAGTTGAGAAGAGACGCACCTTTTGTGCAGAGCCGCACCGGCAATAAGTCGACAGTGTATGCGCTGCAGGTGTTCGTGTCAGTCCTTTTATGACCACTTTCTCTACAGTTTACTACTATTACAGTATTCAATAGGCAGTACAGTATGCCCTATGCATATGCCTAAGCTATCTGTTCTCTTTAACTATTCTGGTCAGTCCTATTGAGAGCACAAATGCATTTTCAGTTCAAATATTGTGCAAAAGAATAACTAAAATATAATCAAATTCTCAGTGATTATAGAATACAATGAATAGAAAAGCGGATACACTGTAAGGATTACAAACAAACCAATCGTTTTCATGAAGAAGATTCTTATATGAGTTGATGACCGCATAAGCCCTACACAACTATGCCTTAGAGTAAAGAATTTTTACTTCTCTTTCAAACGTCAATCGGTTTAAAAAAATTTAAAACCAATAAATTATATGATAGAAAATCGTAATACAGATACAGTTATACTGTATTTATATACACTTTTTGTATTAGACACTCAAACCTACTCTTTGTTGTTATTATATTTGGAGTTTACGCTAGAAATTAATCTTATCTCTAATTAAACGTTTTATTCATAATAAATGATAAATTAATTCATTTTTTCGTCTCTCATATAATACTCTATTCATGAATAATCTGAAACTAATTTATTTTTGTGCAAAAATATATATACTTTGGAAGAAATACTAATGAATTACAAGTTAAGCGATTTTAATGAAAGTTCTCAGTATTGCAGACAATTTGAGTGAAAAACAACTTTTAATGAATAGAGTAGTTCTGGATATTCTCCAAAAATGATTTATATTTATTATATATGTGTCTCAGATCTTCTTTTTAATTTCTTTCCGGTTAATTTAGATTATTATAATTTATTGCAAGAATTTCTCGATATATACAGTAATTAATAATAATTATTAACTTTTTTTCTGATAAATTAATTTCGATTAAAATTAAAGATATCTTTCGGAATGACTACTGAAACTTGAACTGAATTTTGTTAATTATTTTCAGAGATTGATTTTCAGAATTGGTTCTGGTACAAACTTTGAGGCGCATTCCATTTGTTGTAGAAACAGGAAACTCAATGATTACTACTTTAATTATCGGTTGTATAGCGTTTTCACAAACCTTTAAGCACTTCAACGGCTAATTCAAATCAAAGGATGCCTTAGAATCAAAATCATAGCCGAACTAAAAATCTATACAAAAGTAAATATAAAATAATAATCAGAGAAAAAGTTTATGCCTTTTGCTAACGAAGAGGGACTCTCTATAAAGACAAACATAGATATGTATACAGTCATAGGAATAGAGTTGGGATGTGCAAGATAGATGTACGCAGGGGCAAATGTATATATTAAATGTGAGCATAAATAATATCAACGATAAAAATAGAAAGAAAATTACCGGTAAATGTGAAAATTGAGCGGATTATTGTGCAAGCTAAACTTAAAACTATAAATTGAACCACCTTAGTCTAATGCCATTCTTTAGTTAACTTTGATTGAAACCTACTGGACTGGCAATGTTGTATCGGCTACTTCTTTATATAATTCAAAGAGCAGGGTATGGTTTGGCCATCCCTATGTCCAGGGCCAGAATCAGAATATACTGTATATGAGCTGTGATAAGAGACTTATCAGTAATACTCAACTTATTGTTTGTGCGCTAAATAAATAGTATATAAAAATCACTTAATAACCGGCTTTTATCACTCGAGTCTGTTTGAGAGCAAAAAGTAATGTAATGTAAGTAATGGTCCCATAAATACTCGATTATTGATATCTGGTATCAAATATTCTTATAAAGTGTGTATGACGTGAATTAATGGATTAACTATTCTTGTAGACTAACAACAAATTAGAAACAATCAGATATTTATAATTATTGTGCTATTCCTCACACAATCATTACTACATTATTACTCATTCAAATAATACCAGTAGTTATCCATTTAAATGGTTTTCATTCGCTTTGTATCTGCGGGTCATTAATGTACTTCGGATTCAATTGTCTTTCGTTTTGCTTATTCTAATAAATGGATTCTTCGCACGAAAAATGAGATTCAATTGAATAGAAATATAACTTTTAGAGTCAACAGATTTAATCTTTATTTTATTTTTCATTCCTTTCCTTCATTTTTCTGCATCGAATTCAATCTCTTGTTTTGTATTCTTGAGTTCACTTTTTGAGTACATTTTCGTTGGTTTACCATAAGTTGGATTTTATATGATTTATCACTCTTTTTCCAAAACCTAATCCACCCAATCCTTTCACTCAGGTTCGGTAAACTTGGTCATCTCTAGTTACAGGATAAATCATAAATTGTTTATGTCTTTTATGAAAACACGTGAAAACAATTAAAAAAGTTATAATTATTTTTGCTTAAACAGAGATATTGTTTGTGTTGTAATAAATTGTTTTCATTTATAATTTCTTCAAAATACTAGTTATTTATTGCGGTTATAATAATTACGAAATTAATTACAATTATTTTGATAATAATTTTTACAATAATTGTCTTTTCAATAGAAATATTTTGGAAAAGCTTTCGGCAAAAAAATCATAAATAATATTAAGTTTATTAATCCATCAAATAATAAGAATAGAGATAACCAAGCTTGTTAAACCCAGGGGGTCTGGGGTGCTTGGATGAAGGGGTTCTTGACTGATACTTAAGAATAGTGTAAAGTATGCGATAAAATGCTGTGAATAACAAGTCGACTATTTTGATCAAAAGAATTGACTTTATGTGAATTTTGGCCTAATTTAATCGGAATCACTTTAGTCACTCCATATTCGCTCCACTCAATCAAATCTGCTTAAAAACCATACTCTTCTGTATCATTCTATTCAGGGGCAGATTTATATTTATATTATGATAAAAAAAATCTGATTATACTTGATCATCCCTGCATACGATGTGTGAGAAAATAATTTTGAGTCAAGCTATCGCTTTCATTACTATTCTCTTTGATGTCTGTCCTCTCGACTCAAGTATGAGATAACTCTATTCTTAGAATAAATAATTAATTCGTTTCATCAGTTTTTTCTTTTCAGTTCTGTATTAATGTTAAAAAGTTCTGAATTTTCACAGAATTTTTCTTCACTTCTCGTCGATTATTCTGTGTATAAATAGGGGTTATTAGCCTATCGTTAGAAAATACACACACTTTGGGTCCCAGTGCAAAGAATTTTAGTGAATTGCAAATACCAATAAAAAACCTAAATTACATGGTTTTGAAAAAATATTTTTCTTTCAAATTCTTCGCAAATGAACTAACGTTAAAGACAGCCCTAATTATATTTGTTGGCTTACAGGCGATGACATGAGTGGCTTCTGACAGCCCAACAGCCGATTAGGAATGAAAATCATTTTTCTGTTCTTTTGCCGAAAACACACTTAAAGTATAAATTTTTGGTTCGCATTGGATATTGTGCTAAAACGCAAAGCCAGAGACGCTTATTATCATTGTCTCCGTTGTGTTTGATTTTCAGTGCCTATGCCTACATAATCATCGCCAGCACACCATTATTACCATCCAAACCAACTCTACGACTACCTACCAGTGCTTGAACAGCCGTCTACACTTGGCCCGAAAGCCAGGACCTGATTGGCCATTAAGCTGTAAAAACATATTTACTGTGAGTTTGAGAAAAGTTGTACTAAAATAAGAGTGTCTTAGGTTTGGCATTAGTATTAGTATTAGTATTAGTGCTCGCGATTTGATTACAGTCTTCACTGCAGACTATGCTTTGGCTTTCGCTTGAATGCGGTCTTTGGCTTCGCTTGCTTTATATGTCTTACAGTATATGCCGGCAAATGGCTTAACGTGCAAATCGAGCCCAAAGCCCAACTGAAGAGCACAGGCTTTGTATTGTATTCTTCAGTATTACTGTATTAAGCATTTAAATTATTTGCATCTGGCGTTCACTCAGCACTGGCCCCAACACACACACAAGTTTGCCATTGAGTGCCAGTGCTATGATATACCCAAACAGTTGAGACTCTAATAAAACTAGCAGTAAATGTGCGCTTCATTTCTGAATGTTATCTGTGCTCAACATTTTACAACCACATTATCTTTTATATCCGTATCGTAATACTATCAATGCCTGCCTGTGCTTATGCCTGTGCCTATGTATGCCCTTAATACGACTTAGCCTGTGCTTAGCTCTACTCTGTTCTTGCATTTCTAAACATTGAGGCAATCTGTGACACACAACGACCAACCATACCATACCATACCATCACCCAATGTTTATATCGCTAATCAAACTTTTCCGCTCAAATAAAGTCACTCTGACTTTGACTCTCAATTGTTTGCTCTATCGTTAAGTTTTTATGTGTTTTTCTTCCACTAAACTTATCGCATATAATACAGTCTAAACTGGATTCGGCTCTTATAATGAGTTTAATTCTGCACAAATAAATTGCTCTCTACTGCTCTGTACTTTTGTTCACAATATTAATACAATTAATTTTGTTCTTAACTATTCTTTGCTTAAACAAAAAGTATATTCTCTCTGAGTGTAATCGTAGCCAACTTGTAAAAGAAGTGTTAAATATATGATAACAAGTTTTAATATATTTGGAAACCGATTAAAGGCTGAGATATTGGAGTGAATTATAAAAATCTTATTCTCTTTAATGTTGTTTAGAAGAACAGTGTTGTTGTGGTGCACATGAAGATAGTGTAGAACTATGGGTGAGAGAGAGAGAGAGAGAGAGAGAGAGAGAGATAAGAACTAAGACTACTAATTGCTATGAGGGAAGGCGGGGGTCAATACACATGATGAATGGCAACGGCGTAAACATGCTTTCAGTACATCTAAAAATTGGAGATACTCTGTGCCAGAGATAGTTTGGCCTCAAGTAGTGGGGAGTCTTCGGAGAGCACTAACAGATAGTACTGAACGGTTGTAAAGCGAGTGTTAAAAAATACGAATATTTCTTATATTATGTGTGAATATAAACGTCAAATAGGAATTCACATAACTTATTGTTTCGCTATGTTTCGTAGTCTTCTGTACAGTATCTGCTCTACTCTGCTCTACTGTATTGTATTGTTCAGTGACAACCAGACAGTGCTTACATGAAAAATAATAATAAATATAAATAAATATACTGTAATTGCAATCGTGTTTAACGCCAAAAGAGAAGTGAAAACTCTGAGAAAAAACTAAAATCAGAGAACATAAGACAACCCATTGTTTTATGATTGCGGCTTAGCTTCTATTGCTATTGTGTTGAGCATAAGAGAGGACAGGCCTTACGGGGCATAAGTAGTATTAAAACTTTTAAACCATTTCGTTTCGCATTCCATGTCCTCTTCACTCTTGACTTGACTCCAGTGCTCGAATAGAACTCAACCCAAAGTTGTTTTTCCGTAAGGGTCTCACGTTGACTGAGCACCAGCACCCGCCTTGCCGGTAGTAATTGGCCCTCTGCGCTCTCCTCTTGCGCCAGAGTAGAGTCGGCTCTTCTCTCACAACTGACTGCTAGTACTGTATACATACGAGTGATAGTTAGTCGAGGAGACAGTCTGTCGGCTACACTACAAGAGTAGAGTTGAATGAGAGAGAGAGAGAGAGAAGTGAACACAAGTCTGAGTGCAACTGACACGACAAGACCAGCTTAGCTCCAAAGCACTTGAGCTCTCTTCGATCGACGCACGCGTTTGTTGCAAAAGACTTATCTCTAACTCACAAATGCAATGCTTTTTCAATTAATTTTAATTTTTCTGTTTTTAATTAAATCGCTTCAATGTGTGGGTTATGTGTTGTGTGACAAACGATAATAACTTTTCTCTTCATCTCTGATATGATAACGAGTTTTGTTTTTTGGCTTTCAATGTATTAAAACTGTTTTAAAAATTCATTTCATTTGGTCTGAACTCGACATCAGAAACAGTGAAACAACTTTCCAGTCGTTCGGAAACATCACATATAATGGCATATCGTTTGGCTGTGATATTATCTCTGGTGTCCATCCATTTGCTGGCATCCAATGTCCACTCCCTGGATGTTCGGAAGTCAAACAAATGCGAGCGCATAACGATTCCTATGTGTCAGGACATGCCCTACAACTTGACCCGAATGCCTAACCTGATGGGCCATAAGGATCAATCGGAAGCTGCGATTCAAGTGCACGAATTCATTCCACTCGTAGAGATCGGTTGTTCAAAAAATCTAAAGTTCTTTCTCTGTTCGCTATACGCACCGATGTGTACGGAACAGATCGATATACCGATCCCTTCGTGTCAGTCCATATGCGAAGACGTCAAGTCAAGATGTTTACCAGTGCTCAGACGATTCAACTTTAATTGGCCGCATATGTTGAACTGCAGTCGACTGCCTGTGCCTAAAGATGGCTTATGTATGGAAGTGCCGAACATAACAGACTCGAAGGCACATAAACACCACTTGTCATCAGTGCTGTCGCCGACGTTGTCGTCCAAACACACGGATATGAAAGCAAACAATGAAAAAGAGAGTAAAAGTATATTGAATTCAATCGAAAGTATGTATCCGTTTCTCTACCCGTCCAGACGTGACGACACCAACTCTCAGTCATACAATCCGTCCTCAAAGCCAACCATACGTTTGGACTCTTTCGACATGAGTTCATACAATTTTAATTCGGATCATAATTACGGAAATGGGAAGCAATCGAAGACCGGAAGCAAATGCTATCCCGAGTTCGTATACATCCCAATAGCGGCCAAACACTTCAATCAGAGCGAAGCTGTCTGTGCGCCCAAATGCGGCCGAGATATTCTGTTCACTCGAACAGATAAGAACTTCGTGGAGATCTGGATGTGCATCTGGGCCTCCATATGCTTCATGTCCACTCTGTTCACAGTACTGACCTTCTGGATCGATACACAACGGTTTCGATATCCGGAAAAACCCATAATTTTCCTCTCAATGTGTTTCTGTATCTCAAGTATCGCTTATTTGATACGAATATACGCCGGCTCTGAGTTCGTGTCGTGCGATACGAGTGACTCAGGCGAGGCTCACATTACGCTCGAAGGCCTCGAGAACTCCGGCTGTATTATCGTCTTCCTTCTCCTCTACTACTTCGGAATGGCAGCTACAATGTGGTGGCTCGTCCTCACCATTACCTGGTATTTGGCGACCACCAAGAAGTGGGCCCAGGAGGCCATCGAAGCCAAGTCCAGTGTCTTCCACCTGCTCTCTTGGGTCAGTCCAGCAATACTGACCATAATGGTGCTCACGTTGAGACATGTGGACGGCGATGAGCTGACCGGTCTGTGCTATGTGGGCCATCAGGACCCGAACGCATTGCTCTACTTTGTGATAATACCTTTGTGTGTCTTCTCAGCGATCGGTGTTTTGATACTTGTGTTCGGCTTTATATCACTGACTCGTATCCGAACAGACCTGAGATATGACGGACACAACACTCATAAGTTGGACCGACTTATGCTAAGGATCGGTGTCTTCACCTCATTCTACACTCTTCCAGCCCTAACTGTCATCGGATGTCACGTCTATGAGTATAAGTTGAGCGCCGAATGGAGAGAGACAGCAATGGAGAGGTCGAGGGTATGTCAGGACACCAACTCTATGAACGCCTGTCGTCTCAACGAAAGCATACCATTGAAAGAGATATTCGTACTCAAGATCTTCATGTCTTTGGTTTTGGGCATAAGCACCGGTATATGGGTTTGGAGTAATAAAACGTGGAGCTCATGGACTCGTTTCTGCCAGAGCACGTTTGGTAGGAGACAGCGCAGGAATTTTAAGTGCCCTCAAGTGGTCCACAATTCCCCGTACGTTCAGGTACAACAACAGCACCAGACCCCTGCGTCCAGTGTAGTCTCTGCCCCTCACAACACACAATTCAATCCCAGTTCACGTCAACAACTATACCATCACTCGTACGCATCTCTCAAAAGTCAAAGACATACACATCGGTCGCATCGGAAGCACAGAAACGACAACTCAATAACTCACGTCTAATACGTCTAATCTGTTTATTATATATAATATTAATATTGTTTAATATAGAACTCAATTATACAGTATATATAAAAACTTTAATTTATACATAAATATAATTATTTTATTATAAATAGAGAAAAGCCTTTAAGTTCTTAATGTTTGATAAGAATTGTATAAATTGTAAATTGATATTCAGTTCGTAATAATAATAATAATATAATGTTTTTCAGTTATCAATCATAACCTGATCTAATGTTTCCGAACAAAACAATTCTTTCTTTTTTAGTCTTTATATCAATTTATTACCCAAACAGAGGACTACTACTACTGGAAATGCAAATTAAATAACTTATTAGTATTTACTATATTTGCATATTATAGACAAAACCGAATGAATGACTTGTGTGAGCGAAACATATAATAAATTAAAATATATTAAAAGAGAATATCATTTGAAAGACTCATTTGTATAAACACATTGAGGTTTGCATTGCGTATAATTCCGTACAAATCGTATGCCAAATGCAGGATAGCATCCTTAATAGGCGGATACGATGGCATAGCCCATAGCCCAGTGCTCTTCAGTGCTCTTCTGTATACAACAAATTCCATTAGACTTTTTGTGCTCCCATACGGTTTAGATGAACGCATGAATGCCGAGAGTAAAAGCAAAAATGACATTACTTTTTAAAATACTATTCTCTCTAATGTTAACCATAGGAATGGCTGTGCTCTGCATTGGAATGGTGTACACTGTATACTGTATAGCGTTGGGTGTCTCGGCTCATAAGACAACATCAAAGGCAATAGTCTTGAAAACGTAAAAAGCTTTTTGCTCTGCAAACGAAGGCAAAGCCGCTCTAAGTTCTGGCACAAAGCCATCGCTCAGAGATCACAACTAAATCGTCAGAGATCTGACTCAAAACGCAGAGCGCAGTAGAGCGTGACCCGGAACCAGTCAACCACCAAATGCTATTTTATAGCACTAACAGTGCTGCCTATGCTGCCTGCTATGCCATACATACCCTCCTAACCAATACAGTACAAGATATTGGGGAAACTGAAGAATGAATTCTTCTATTCTTTGACTCACTCTAACAGATATTTGAAATCTTGTATTCAATGCTTCTCTTATTTTCAGAGCCAAAGTACTAAACTGACTGACTCTAAGTTACTTTGCTTTTTGAATGTATAATAACATAACAATTCCACAATCGAGAGGATTGAACATATTTTTTCTGAGCTATTGAGTTACGGGAATTCTGAGGTTTGAATGTTTGAAATTATAATCATAATAATCACAACTACTCTTAGCAGTCAGTCAATAGACTTATAAGAGAAGTATTTTTGAAAATATTTCCTTTTCTCATATACTCTATTGAAGTGATAGTTATTTGAAATGAGAATCATTAAGAAATGCATAAACTTATATAAAACCTGCTAACAGTTGTACTGTCGCACAGAGCTGCTGTACCTACAGTGTAATGGGGATCGCCAGAAGGCTGGAGGGGGTCTTCAGCGAAGAAAGAGCAGACATCAGAACTATCACTTCTAATCTATTCACTCTCAGCTCAAAGAGTCCACATTTAAATAACGAGCCGACAATTTTCAAAGCAGACACTAATCTATGAGCACCGGGATGAAAAAGCTGGCAAAAGACCTGAGGCTATACTAACTTTTCATATGAGAGAAGAGATAAAAAAGAATCAGAGAATTCAAAATACATACTCTAATAGTGTTTTGTTGGGCAATAGGAAGGCGGTAATACTTGTTCTGGCCTTGGGTCTGATCGATTGCATGGACAGGCACTGGCATAGGCACAGCATAGTTGTGAGTTCGGATAGATGTTGGGCACACACACAGCATCGGTGCCTATCGTGATGGTTCGGCCCCATTAGCGATAATCATAATAAGTTATATGAAGAGCACAACTATTCTATGTTAAGGCTATTCTCCTTCTCTTCATATTTATTAACTTTCCTTCGCATTCATCTGCAGCTCTCAGTCACACCTTTTATATAATGGGATCTATTTTTCCTTCTTTTTCTTCTTCAGTACTCCTTTTACAGTCATATTATCTGATCCAATGGTTACAACTCTGGTTCTCTCTCTGCAAGAACTATCAGTTAGTGTTCACTTCACTGTATATTATATTAGATTTTATTTTTGATTTTCTTCTGCTTATCTCACAAATCATAATGCGATCAATTTTTAAGTGTTTAGAAAATTAATAGAAATATTTTCGCTTTCTTTATAAGCCCTCACATCTGAGGCCTCTTTCAATTGAGCTCAGATGAGATTTACATAAAAAGAGAATATAAAACATTAAAATTATTGCCATTAATATAAAAGTCGAAACAAATTCATAATAATTAAAGAAAAGGGAAATAATTATCAGCAATAAGACGGATGCGAACACTAAGAGTCAAGCAATTAGTTATCTCTTCTGTCGGACCGACTAATGAGAAACTTATTTAAAGGCGTTTTCATTTCAGAGGCAATAAAAAAAATTCTTCTTCTAATCAATTCAATCACTTGTTTTATTTTGTATACCTCTCAGGAAAATAGAGTTTAATAATTGTCGCGAAATCTGACTCAAAGTTATCTTTGGTTTTACACTAAACTAAAGACATTCTTATTATCAAATTTATGTATAATCTAATGAATACTAATAAATCAGATCTCATCTGACAAACTAATAGCCTGTAAATAATTTTATTTAAGACTTTTCCAATTCATTGTAATTAAGCGCAAAATTTGCGGAGACTTTCATTTCGCATAAGAAATATTTTTCGTTGAATATTAATATATTGTTTGAAATAATAGCCAAAAATGATTTGTTTCAGAACTGCTAGGAATGCAAAGAACTTATTGAATATGAATTATACGGAAAGTTCAATAAATATTTCTGTTTCTCATTGTTGTAAATATAAAATTGGAGAATTTATTTGACGTGGATGATCGTCTGGCAGAAATGCATTATGTCTTCCATTATGTCTGTTCATTGCATTCTTATAACATGGGTTAAGAGTATTGACTAATAAGAGGAAACTTTTTTTTGAAGAGTCACTTCTGGAATAATTTTAGCGATTGTTTGCAATCATATATAAAAATACTCATAAAAGTCAAACATTTTTTTAAATACCAAAAGTGTTGTTCTTTCGCAACAAAATTGATTACAAATCAAAACAAAATTATTTGATTACTCACTATATGTTTCTTATTTTGCAAATCATATGATTAAAAATACAAATAATAAATAATTCGGTTTTTTTCATAATTTTATTCTTTAGCAAAAATAAAATAAATATTAGTTTTATTCCGCAATTATAACATCAGGTTTTGGCAAAGAATTGTTTTTCTGCTTTGTTTTTACAAATCCTATTTGTAATCATTGATTACGACTCAGTAGAGCGCAAATTGTTTTGAAACGAATTTAATTTTAAAGTTTAATTGAGTTTAAACTAATAAATGTGTTTTTAGTCGCTATACGACTCATTGTTTTTTGTTAAGTTAGTTTCCAGAATTATGAAAGCACAATTTAATAAGCCATTAAACTTTTCCAAACTATCCAATAATTATATCTTGGATTTTATTTTCTTTCAGAACTACTTATTTGGAAAATTTAATGATTCGTTCAATTCTTAGACCAATTTAACGGTTTGTAGTCACAGAATACCAATGCGTTTCTTCTCAAACAAACAATCGATAGAATTGATTGGCGAATAGAGAGCAGACTTACTGTACACTCAGTCCGGACCCAATTCTAGTGCAAAAATAAGGTGCCAAAGATAAAATGCAAAGAACTCAATCTATGAGCTTGATACTTTATAATTATAAAATTCTTCATCAGTAAGATTGTCAATATATCGGTACTAAACCAATCCATCTTAACATTGCCCTTGGATTAAAACTCTGAATGAATACGGGTCAATTTGTAACTAACGATAGTTATGGGTTGAGCACAGGTGCGGAGTTGCAGCCAATGCTTGAATTCCCAAAATGAGAAAAAGCAATAAAAACTGTTCTTATAATTCAAAACTTTCAGCGAAAAAGAAATAAAATAAACAGAAGAATAAGTTTAATCATATAATGTAGGGATGGCCAAGGGGGGGTATAGCCAAAATACCCCCCTAGGTTTGAAAATTGGCAAAATACCCCCCCTAGGGTTT
>JAQIWA010001173.1:0-20526 GCA_034693305.1 Eueremaeus valkanovi
CCCTAGATTTTTAGGCAAAATCCGCCATTTTACCCCCCCTAGACCCCCCCTAGAACCGTCGAGCTTCCGCATCTCTGATTGATGCATTGAAACGTCAAGTTCGGTTTCACTTTTATACTCCTCTGTTTATAAGTCATATATACAGTATATCCACTTTGTTTAGAAAAGAACCAAGGATCATAGATGAATATAGAATACTGTATACATTCTAGACAATTTTTCTATTTTCTTATTTCTTAAAATCGTTGCAAATTGTCTGTCAATCAATTGACGAATACTGTACTAATGATCATGATTACTGATGAACAAGCTCTAATTATAGTTGAGGTATCGGTAGATATTCTTCAATCACTGAATTGATTATATTTTTTTCCACAAAATACGTAAAATTCTAATCAATTTTTGATAAATTAAAATAAACACAAATTGAAAAACATTTTTAACTAATAATTGAGTTAAAGTAATTTATTTATTCATATAAAAAGTTCGATTAATAATTATCCTGCTAATATTTTCAATTAGATTGTGTGGAATCAATAATAAATTAAAAAGACATTAATTTAATCATTAGATCTATGAGTTTTGAAACAAATATTTGGATACTTATACGCATACACTGTATAGGGCTTTGCAAATATTGGCAGTAGTGGACAATCTATAGAATAACTCTACTTGGCCAACACAAAAACTGCCTAGGTTCAAGTATAAAACCATTGTATTAGTTATTAATAAATAAATTCACAATTAATTTATGTTTAAATAAGAATTCATAGAAACTCAAAGTCTGTTCAGTTATGATAAACAATAATATACAGTAATATACAGTAAACTCAAAATATTTGCATTCAATTCATGTAATATTAATATTTATAGTTATTATAATTATAAACTAATTGAATCAAACTCTACTGTGCTTAGTGTCAGAGATAGGCAGACTTCTTGACGCCAGGGGGGATAAAATACGATTTAGACAAATTTAACCGTAATCTAGTCGATTACCATCAAAATATGGTCAATCTTCGGTCAAGAGTCAGTTTTTTTAATTTTCCGCCATTTTTTCGATCTCAATGTCATTTTTTCGGATCAACTTCAGGGGAGATTAGTTTCAGCTGAAATTCTAGGGGGGGGGGTTCACGATCAAAACCCAGGAGAGATTCCATACCCAAGTTCCCCTGTGCCCACCACTGGCCTATTGTGGGAATTTGAGAGATACTCCGTATGATGCTTGTTGAATTCAAGGATATTTTCATAAATGTTCACAAATTCTCTATCAATCGAATTCAACAAATAGACTGAACTTTCGATTTGGCTTTGAGTGCCTCAAGAGTTGCAAAACTATTTTCAAAAATTCAATGTCTTTTCTGTGGAATATATTAGAGGAATAAATAAGAAATTATTTTAAGTATAGAGTATTTCAAATAAAACTACACTTAAGGCTCTTTGAATACTTATTTATACAAATAAACAACATATGAATGAATGTATGCTTAAGTGAAATATAGAGACAAATCAATTAATTCCTATCAATGCTTATGAGAATTATCTCTGAGTCTGATCATCGACTAAGATATCAACACTTATTCATTCATTTGAGACCAAATATATTATCATATCTATGAATAACTGAAATTCATTAACATCTTTGCTTATGTGGCCATAAATGTATCAGTGTCATTTTATTTAGGTCTATACCTATTCTTGGTAATATTACAGTGCTTTTCATTGATAATTATTAAGAATAAGGTCTCGGACGTGTGATCAGTGATCACTCAATTTACTCTAAAAACCACTTTATTTTTATCCACGTTTTTATAGTAATAATGAACAGTATTTACAGTATTACATGAAATTCAGAATTTATTATTCTCTTACAAATTCAAAATTCCTTTTATAAAATTTAGCCCCTATTCGGTCAAATTCAACTTAATTATGCTCGAATTGGACCAAGAGCCATTTTGTAAATATGTTTTTTGCAATAAAAGTTGACCCCTAGACCTCCCCCAGCTCGTGGTATGATCTCCCTTGACAAACTACGAGCCTGATACGGGACCTACAAGTCTGATCATCTCTGATTTTGCAGATTTGTGCCTGCACCACTTTATATAGATATTTAATTAACAGAAAAAACAGATTAATTGGAATGAAAATTAATGGAAGCTTATAAACTGTAGTACAAGTTAGTATAACAAGGACAATTAAAACTGTAAACAATAAGTTATATTGATATGTGTCGTACAATCTGTTAGTAATTAATAAACTATTGCTAATTATAACTGGTGTTGATCGTCAAAGTTGGGCAGAGAATACAATTTCAATCCATTAATACTTATTGGAAATTCAAAATTCAATCCTCTTTTCAATTGAATGGTTTTTTCAAAAAACTTCAGAATTAGAGCAAAAGTCTAACAAAGAATAAGAATAAGTAAAACTGAAGCTCTCATACAAACATCTATTATGTGAATAGCATTCTCTAAAGAAAAATATTTAAAGTATTTGTTTCAACACTTTTTCCATTTTATCTGTTAAGTGCTAACAGAGAGTTTAGCGAAGGAAAGTGTACGGGTTAGCTCAGATGTACTCACAAGTCAGATGTACAGTACAGTACAGTATATAAGAGTATACTCGAATTGAATACAAATGTGTCGATTGATATTTTTCACTTATTTAAGTCAGAATATTCTGTTCAGACAACTGTCCGCAAGAATACAATATTAAAAAAATAACTGACTGAGAATGTAAGAAAAGAAGCTTATCCCGGGTCATCTAAAATATTAGAATCATTAGAATTTGCATTCTTTGCATAAACGCTGCAAACAATTCATTTAAAGAGCTTTTGGTTTGCGATCTGAATACTAATATCCTTATAGTGCCAGACCTGGAGTTTGAATATAAATAATATGAATAAATTATAAATCGTGTCTTTTGGTTGGGGATGCGCAAGGACAGGGCATAGACAAAATGCCCCTGAGGTCGAAACTAAACAGTCTTTTTCGATACCCCTTAGGTCGGAGAAAATGTTGGCCCAAATCAGATGAGTTTTGGGCAACCCTTCCATTTTGGATAAAAATACAAAATACCCTGCTGACATTTTTGAGCTTGCACATCACTACTTTTGGCCATAAAGTGATTTATTCCGAAGTATATAAAACTTTTGTATTATTTTCTTCTATTATTCTCATTCAGAATGACTTCTAAAGACTTTAATTATCATATTTCAGCTATTTTTTGATGACTTTTAAAAAGTATTCTGTAATCGGCTTTAAATTGGATACAAATTCTTACCGGTATTGTCTAAATCTGTCCTTTATCTAAAGATAGAGCCAAAAGATTGTTACATTATGTTTGAACTATTTGAGCTATTTCATTTTTTACTCTATTCCAGATACTGAAGAATTTTCAAATAAACTTAAAAATAAGTGAAAACTTGAGAAAAAAATTGTAAGAAATATCTGTTTAAATATATTTTTGGCAAACAATTATAGAAATGAAAATATTTATATTCCAATCATAATATAAGTTAGTTTACTCACTCGTCTATCACTAGTAAATATGAAATATACTTCACATAAAAACTCATTTTCGGTTTTAAAAATTACTTTCTTTTTTTGATTCATCCGATTCTATATTATTTGAATTTCGATCAAACTCTCGGTCCAATAGACGTCATAACCGAACAGAATATCAATTGTTTATAAATAACTTTTTATCTGATGTCAACATTTGAATCGGAATTCCATTGCAATCAATATAAAGCAGAACTCATAAAAAGCTAATTTTTTCAATCGATCGATTGAAAGGAGTGAAAAAATATATTGGATATAATCATACATATGGTGTATATTACGATCAATTGTGACATTTCTTTCATTAAATCAAATTATTTTTTGGAGTAAAAGAGAAAAAGAAAGAGAAAGAGAGAGAAAGAAATGGAATAGCAGTGCAAATGAAAGCTTATTATAAAAAAATCTATAATTTTAGTAAGAATTGCACTAAAAATCAAATGCTTTGGCAATTGAACCGTTGCTAAAATTGCTTTTCAATGAATGTATTCTTATCTATAAAATTATTTTTGAAAAACAAGAGAAATTCTATATTAAAAACTTGATGAAGGCCTCCATAGAGCACAGGCAGACACTTTTAAATTGAACTTAAATCAAATGAAATATTTTCTTCTGATTTATTAGGATTTCATAGAATGGGAACAAATAAAATGTGTTTTGAATATATAGTACAGACAATGCTTTTAATGTGGTTTTATACTTATCCATTGACACAGTTATTATTTCCTATCAATTTTTGTTAGTTTTAAGCAGTTTTTGAATCTAATACTGTATATACTGTACTCAATGTGAAAATATTAATATAACTTAAATAAGATTTTCTAAATTTCCTATTTTTTATTCAGAAAGTGATACAATTTTATTAAAATTGAATTTCTGTGCAATTTTCGAACTTTAATAGAAACAAAAACATATTTTCTATGTTTTATAAGTGAAATAAATATATTATAAAATAATAATCAAATAATAATTGAATATTTGATTCACTCTTTGGAATAAAATTAAAATAAATGTACGGATAGTGTAGTTAATTGAAGTAGAATTGAGTGGAAAATAGTTGCAATGAAAAGACGTGATTCAATAGTAAGAGTTTTGGCATAAGTTGATTGAAAATCAATATCAGATTGTTTTACATATAAACTCCATTAAAGCAAACAATCATTGATTAAAACTTAGAGTAAAGTTAATGTCTATTAAATAGAGAGTCATTTACCTGAATCCTATAGAAGGCTCTACTCTTAGGCCCTCTATTCATGATCTCTTCTCTGGCCATAACCTCCAGGTCCTCCATGGCTGCGTTCGGATTCTTTTTTCTCAGTTCTCGGAGCAGTTGAATGTATTCGCGTCTGTGTTCCTCGAATTCTCTCACCTCTTCGTCGGCCTCTTCTTCGAACACTTTGAAGCCGCCGTCAGCGATGTGGTTCTGATTGAGCTTGGTGCTGGCCAGCTCCATGTCCTCACCTTCGCCGCCAACTATTAAACCTCTTTTATTCATTCGATAGTTTTTAGACAAATATTTATAAACAAGAAGTCTTCGATCGGCGATATAAGCGGTCAATACAGTGGCCGGAAACATGAGGAAAGTGATCAAACCCTCCCATATCTCAATCACTCCATAGGAAGTCCACACAAGTATAAGACAAAGCCATATATAGGCGAATACACTCCAAATCATAGTTACAAAGAATACTCTGAGATGTTTGATCTTCTTGTACTCAGGAGAGGGCACACACCCGACGCATATGGCTATTATGACGAACATGTTGAAGGCCGCACTGCCTACTATTGTTCCCGGACCCAACTCACCCGCATTGAAGTCTTGGGCATAGACTTCGATGATTGAAAGCAGAATCTCGGGCGCAGATGAGCCCAAAGCCATAAGTGTTAGGTTGGATACGGTTTCGTTCCAAATGCGGACACTTATAACCTGTGGTTCTGCGTTAGGCTTCTTAATAGTCACCAGTTTTTCCTGAGATGTTATCACTTCTATCGATGCCATGAACTTATCGGCTATTATAGAGACGCCGACAAACATATAGACGAGTCCAACAAAATATATGATACCTCTGGCTATAATATCACCTAGCGCTAAGTTAGTAGCTGGTTCCCATACGGGTAGGAACAGACCCGGACGACACATAATGTCCTTCTCTTTGATGGTTGCATTGCCCGCACTCTCACTCTTAACCAGTGATAACAAACAATTGAATGAAATAATTAACGTCAAAAACATTGATGAAAATGATTTAAAAGATAATGAGTTCTTAAAAGTCATTGTGAATTAGGCTCTGCTCTAGAATATGCAGAATATTCTGTTGAACCGTATGTCAAAATTATGAATCAATAGCAGAGAAAAGCAGATCTTCTTTCGCAATACAATAGCCCATCACTCGAATGCAATCTATGTGTTCGACAGCAGACTCTCAATTGAGAGCTCATATGATTTTTCACTCCAACCGCTCCACACATGAAGTGGTATTACTATTGGTAAACAATGGATGCATTCGATGTGTTGCCATCTCTTCCATGTCTTTGGCTCAATAATATCGATGCTAACAAATAGCCTCCAGTTCTTAAGCCAAATGGTCTGTCATCAAAGTTGTGCCGATGCTTTCAAACCAGCAGTCATTGCGAGTTGTTTTCACATTTCATACACTTTTTTATTAGATCTGATATTCTTTGTCTATTCACAGAATATTTTTATTAAAACAGATATAAAAAGAAAAACGATATAAAAGTTTTTTTTCTCAAATATAAATTATCTCCGACTCTATGCTATGCTATTGACTACATCTGGAAATTGTCACAAAACTTATATTATTGACAGAAAGAGACAGCAATAAAGTATAAGAGAATTCATTAGACAAACTGTTGGAAAGCGTCTTCAGCTCTGTATATAGACTAAGTGCACCGCAAGACTCAAGTAATCATTTTGCAGAGCATTTCTCTCTCGCTCTCATCTCTCGCTATCTATCTCTCTCTCGACTCTCCTGTCTCTGCAACTGAACAAAAGAGGCGCAAATCGTTAGATATTTTAGGAAATGCCTGAATGTTTGAATGCCTGACAAAATGTAAAATTATTGCAAAAGCGATCTCACAATTATGTGGAGCTGAACAGTGAGAGTGCGTCAGATAGCGTCATGTCTATATCGGTAGGGATAAGGACATCTTGACTATCTGTCTTATCTGAATACAAGACACTCTCACCTAAAATATAATTAGAAAAACAATCCGAATCAGTATTACAAAGAATAGTTGCGGTTATAAAAAACTTTTGGCTCAACAATGTGTTAATACTCATAAGTTTTGTGAAATCGAGCCATTCATTCATCGATTTTCGTCACTTGCACTCAAATGTCAGTCAATTAATGATTTTTGTAACCAATCTCACTATACAATTAAGTTTATAGTTATTGAAATTATTACAGTATATGATATATACTGTACTATATAGTACTGTACAGTAGAGTCCGCTAAATGATTCTCAATCTTAATTAGATTAGTCTCACAATAATTATGCAAAAATTTAATTGACTTTTCTTTGACATCAATTTCATATATAATTTTATTTTCAGCGCATATTTTAAGCCAAAAAATATTGAAAATAATAATTATAATATTTTTTATTCGAAGCGTATACTAACGAAAAAAAAGAAAAATATTTAAGAAATTTGAGTATACATTAAAAATAGATAAATTAATGGCTACTAAATGGAGTAGACATACGGTGCGAATGAAGTTAATATATTTTGTTATCTAAGAGTAATTAGTTTTGCGGTCAGTTAACAATCTAATAATCATTTATTTATCCAATTCTCTGACTTTTATATCTATGAAAATATGTGACAGGAATAACAAGAATCGATGTCTTTTTTAGAGCAAATATATATTTCTAACTATTTATTAAGATATATGACAAACATTAATAATAGTTTTGAAAATATTATTAACTTCTTTAAGAATATCTATTATATTATTCTCGCTATCATTCACTTGCTTTGCAGTGAAAACAGTTATCAATATTTGTGTTCGCTATAAGAGTTGACTTCTATATACAACTGGCAAAACATTGAGAGATTGCTATAAGGATTGAACAGTTCTTCTGCACAATGTTATAAATAGTGAGTCAACTCATAACCCATTTCTCATTGCATCCGCAAAAGCATTAAAGCAATACTGAATGAACTGATAATGAAATCAAACGGAATGGCATTACATATACAGTAGTCGAACTGTAACTGTAAGAACTGGAGTCGAAATATAAGATTAATAATAATACCCTTTCATACTATATGTCATCCATTCTATTCTCACTGACATTTACTTTCAGTCAAATCTAAGGAATTCAAATAATTTGAATCTTTAGTATAGAATATTAGAAAAAAATTTGAATTAAAATTAATAATTAGAAAATCTTATTCATTATATGTTTGAATACAGAAAAATCTATAATCAGATAAGAGAGAACAAAGAGATCCAATTTTGATAACAGTTAGCTATAAAATAAAAAGTACATTGTTTTTGGAAAATTTATTGTTATGAGCGCTACGTCTGAACGGAATCGATAACTCGATTTGGCTCTAAGACTAAGTTTTTGTAAGAAAAGGGATTTTAAAAAAGGAAAAAATTACTTTTGAAGAAAAAAATGTTTGACTCCAGAAGTGCTCAACTTTTTAAATGATTTATTTTCTCATTTTGTTTATTCTTTATTTAATTCTTAAAGTTTTTGAAATAAAATATTCAAATATTGTGAATATATATTCAGTTTATTATTAATATATTCTGTTTTTATATATTCCTATATATTATTCTCACATTTTTATACACATTTTGATCGTCAGTATATGTTCGTAGAAAATGATATTATTTTTGTTCTATATTTCATGAAAATAAATACTTTCAGTGGAAAAGAAAAGATTTTCTGCTGATTGTCCACAAAATGCTTTCAAAATAAATTCCGCTTCAAAACGAATGTATAAAATATCAGTATAAATATAATACGGCTACTAAGCTCACTTCAATTACATAAGCAAGGGCACTTACAGTACTAACTGTAAGTATACAAAATAGATTATAAAATGTTATATTAATGTAAAACAAAATTTTTAATATTAGAAAATATAATCTATTTTTCAATGTTGCTTGCTTATAAATATGTCGTCAATTGAAATCTGGTTAGATTTTTGTAATAATATATGTCTGAACTTGTTTTTACGTCTGAATTCAAAAATTTTGTAGTGTTGTCGAAGATTGTTTGAATTGATCATGGTCATTTTGTACAGGAAAGCAAATATCAGCTTGTTAATTTATTTATTCGCTTGTTCATTTGAATGAAATCAGATACGGATAAATGGTCCGACCGTAAGTGGATCAGCCAGAATTTTAGCAAGGGTGGAGCCGGCTTAGTGGTATAGCCCGGACAATGTAAAAGCACATAAAATGTCGCATGCACATATCACGTTCAAACGCTTGTAAAATCGCACAGTTACCTTGTTATAGTGTCCAATTTTTATATACAAAAATATATTTTGCTTTTGTACAGTATAACCCGATTTAGTGAACTGCTTTTTTCATCAGGATTAAATGTTGTGATTAATATATTCTGTTCTATCTATTTGAGTGCAAATGTATATATTATTAATTCAATATTAATCTAACGGTTTTAAAAAAGCATAATATTTTCATTCTGTTTCATATACGGAATAACAGAAAAGCACATAAGTCTTAAGATTTACTTGTTATGAGCGTATTCGGACAAGATCAATTTTTTGATTGGACAAGACAAAATAATATCCAAAACTCCCCTGTACGAAATTCTAATAATTTTGTATTAATTCATTTGCCATTCAGACATAACTGGGTAATAGTGAGCACAGATGTTTTGGATATAAACTGCGGTCCAATTAATTGCTAATTTATTTTAAACCTAAACTTAGTTTATTTAAACAACTCATCGAATGTATAATTATAATCCTAACCCTATTTACACTCAAATAAAATCAAAATCAATAAGTTTTTACTGAAAACTACAATAGAAATCAATAGAGGAATTCACTAAAGAAAATAAATGAACAGATTTACAGCTAGTTATCAATATTAGGAGTTTAGAAACTGTTGGACAGTATTTCAGTTCAAATTAATTTATTTTTTCTAATCATTTGTAAAAACTCGTAAAATTTTTAATTTCGAATCTTTGGCTTCGACTCACGGGGTGGGGGTGGGGGAGGGGGTTGCGTCGCTCCATGACAAACCCGAGGGGATCTCAGCCAAAATTCTAGGGTTAACCCCCTCGACCCCGTCCATTGCCCAGGTGTGAATGAAAGCACAATATTTTGAAGTTTTTTTTTACAATTTTATGCAATAATTATATTATTTATGATTTGATTAACGAATAAACCAAAGAGTAATATAAATAGAGGCCAACTATACTGGAAGGCAATGATCGATAGTTTAAAAAGTATTTAATTATTTATTTTTCAGTACAAGAAAACCAAATATTAGAGTTCAGATGCAATAGAACTGATGGCTAAATGAAAAACATAGAGATATACACACAATAAATAAGACAAATATTAAATTTCTAGTTCAGATCAAACATCTTCTGTCAAATTCAACCCAAAGATTGGATCCATAGAGACATTTGATTCAGTAGTACACGCATTCAAAAAACCAGATTAAAGTATGATTAACCGACCTTGGTCTATATCATCAAGACTCAAAGGGAGATGAATTTTACTAGATTTCAAACCTCAGCAGATCATGAGTGGGTTAAATCCTTTAAACTGGTAATTCCAAATTTTGTACTATACTGTACAAGGTTATCTCTTTGCAAACAGGGCTATCTTGGGTCCATTTGATTCTATTTAATTATAGATTTGATAACCAGATCCAATTTGGTTTACATTTAGTATTGATAGATAACAAATCGTGAGCACGACATCATTGCATAGCCATGCTCATTTTGTTAGCCAAAGTCCATTCAATTACAGGCAGTGCTGTCGGGAAACGACATTTCTTATTGTCCTGTGTTTAATGTGAGGCTTAAAACCTAAAGATAACGCAATTATATTCAGTAGTATTTGTTGCCAAAACTCTGAATTGTTTGAACGCTTTTAGAGATGAGTCGAATAAACATTAGAGCATTCCTTTGTGAACAGAAAATCAAGTCTTTGACAAAAATCTCGGTTGAATTGTGTCAAGGATTTACTCAAACTATTATTTTGATGCTCTCAAACAATTCTATTAACATTCAAATAAATGTTTTTATACAAAAATTAAACATTTTGTAGACAAATAAATACTTATTGTATAGTATATCGACTAATACTGTATAACAGGATTGGGCAAGGGTATTGAATAATCTAGTTCTAAGCATTTTATTGACGAGGTAGAGCAGAAAATACATGAGATCACTCACTGGTCATTTCAATGAGTTTAATATTCATTTGTCTTCTCTAATTAATCAAGTGCAGTTTTCTCATTTCCTTATTATTTAATATTTTCTCATTAATATCCCACTTAACTCATCTAAAATTGGACATGGCTTAAATATAACATCTTGCCTGGGCGTTTATACTTAGTCCGCATTACTCTAATTGTCTTATACTAGGGATATACAAGGTCGGCCGAGAGAGGGTATTAGGGGGGGTATTTTGAAAAACAATGCCGCCACATGGCCGAAAAATGGCGTTTAGTCGAAAATGGCCGATTTTGACCGAATTTCAACCAATTTTGGCTTAATTTAGCACAATTTAGCATTAATTCACTTAAATTAAGCTTAAGTGCTTTTGCCAAATCTCACTCAGGGGGGTATTTGGTCTATACCCCCTTCCACATTCATCATTAATTCTGAGTTAAAACTTACCAGGTATCTTTTTGTATGTGTTGAACCAGAAACTGTATATGCAAGTTTGAATATAAGAAAACCCAAATCAGACTGTCTGTGAAAAAGCCGGACCCAATTTGAATTCTAATAGAATGCTCTCGTTTTAGCCCAACTGGGCTGGCCTGCAAAGCATATAAACCCTGATCATACTGTGCACGTTGTTATGCAAAACAGTGCTAAACACGACATCACACGAGCAATGAATTTGAATTCTCTTTACTCGAGTTAGTCATTAGATTGAGTCCTAATTCTGTTGGACTGTATATAAAATTGAAAACATTTTCAGTATTTGAAAGTTTGAATGCAATGCAAACGAAGGAAGAGTCGAACCAACACTCCCTCTATTTGCTAGTGATTTGGGGAGAGATAGAGACAGATGAGAGAGAGTTAGAGAGAGAGAGAGAGAGAGAGATAGAGTCTGTTAATTAAATTCAATGTTAGCCTAATGTTGAATAATGTTAGTTATAGTGAGTAATGTGCAGAGAATGAGTCCGAAGCAGACCTACCGGCGTTGGAGAGCGACAGAAGTGGATCGTTGAGAGGGATCGGCTCGACTTCCATGACGTCAAGTCCCGCTCCTCTAATGTCTCCGTTGTTTAATGCATTGTAAAGAGCGGTTTGATCTACGACTGAACCACGACTTGTGTTAATAAGAATTGCGGTCTTTTTCATGCGTTTGAATGCATTCCTATCCAACATATGACGAGTCGTGTCGTTCAACAAACAGCTAACGATTACGAAATCACTCTCAGCTAACAGTTCCTCAAACGGCACAAATCGAGCGCCCAATGAGTCAGCGGAAGGCTTTGGTCTGTTTCCACAATAGAGGAATTGCTTGGCTTTGAAAGTCGTCAGTCTTTGGAGTACTGCCAAACCAATACGACCCGCGCCCACAAAACCAATAACACTGTCTTTAATAGAGTTTCCACACATAAACATGTGATTCCATCCCGGCTTCCATTCGCCACTAAAAACACATCAAATAAATCAAAAGCTCTTTAGAGTTACAATACGTACGAAAAGTCAAACAACATATTCAACGCTTTTATTGTTAACTTAAGACTAACTCTAAGTATTGAGAAGTTTTCGTACTTTAGAAGCGCTTTATTCGCTTCAAAGAGTCGACGAGAAGTGGCCAACAGTAACGATATGGTCAGCTCTGCGACCGCATCGGTCAACACATCCGGTGTGTTGCCGACCGCTATTCCCCTCTTCCGGCACTCTTCCACATCAATGTGGTCGTAGCCCACAGACAAGGTTGCGATCACTCGCAGGGAATCAGTGGCCGAATTCAAGACATCCGAATTGATCCGATCGGAGAGAGTGCACAGCAATGCGCTCTTGCCTTCATATAAGTGTCAATTGAATAATCACTTTATGTCTATGAATCTGATCATAGATTCTAAAGATGTCTTAACAAATAATTTTCATTTATTTGCAAAACAAATCATATTTATATGATTTGAAAAATTATTTAAGCCATCAGTTACTGGAAACTTGACTCAAAATTATGTCAGACATCAAATCAAATCAATTTTTATTCGGAATTAATTATTTAGTAATAAAAAGAAATACTATTTGCATTAAATCTATTATTAAATAAAAAGGATGTGCAAGGTAAAGGGAAGGGTATTCATTAAATATGGCCAACAAAATGGTGCAGAACATAAAAATTGACCAGTTTTAGCGAAATTGTGGAAATTTTGATTAATTTAACCATATTACCATGTTACCATGTTAATAGACCATTCACTTAGAAATTGGGTACATTTAAAAGGATAGAAAATCAGATGAATTTTTGAATTAATAATATTTTAAAAAATTTATTATTTCCGCTAAATCTAAAGCAAAGCATATTACAAGTGAAGGTCCATTAATTGTTTTCTAATTTGATCGAATTGATCGATCGGACCAAGGTAACCTGTGATTAACAATAATCAAATCAAATAGAGTTCGAATAAATGGGCAAATTTGGTCAAAGGAGTTAACATTTGAACCTGAACGAAGGAAATGAACTTGTAAGTTAGAGATATTTAGCCAATTTTGTCCCTGCTCATAAATATCGGTATCCCTGCTTATAAATATTGTACTAATACTGTGTATAATATATTGGAAATAACACACAAATACTTTAATTTGCATTATATTCATACCTCTGATCCGTTGGAGTAGAGTGGACGGGGGCATTATGCTTGGCTTCTCCCATACATCCAAACTGCAATGTGGTCTCAATGTGCTGAACACTACTTCGGGCAAATCGGGTCGAGTGACCAAACAGGATAACATTTTCACAGTTGTTGATCGGGATATGAGGGACACAACTGTTTCGGATAGAATAGGATTTCTTGAATTTAGTTTTCTTTTGCAGACATTCAATGCATTGGCATTCAGTCCAATAATTCTATTCATTAGAGCCTTATAGTACACAAAACGAAAAGACATTTAATTTAAGCATAACTTCAATTATCGTTATTCAGTTGTCGGTCACATTATAAACCATAGGAATAACTATTATTACAAATCATCTCTCTTTTTAATTTACTTAAGCCCTGAGCCAATTGATTGAAATTCTACTCTAAGTATTGGAAAAAAATTGTTAAATTGAATGAAAATTTCTAAAATATGTGCTTAAAAAATACTATCAATTATTTGAATGAATTTTGTTTTTTATTTTCTTAATGTTAAAACTACTCAGTTATTAAGGAACGGGATATAAAATTGGAATGAATGCAAAATTTTCAAAAATTGATTTTTAGATAATTGATTCGGAATTAATTCAAGCTACGGATGACCAGGTTTATAAAAGGTATTGTATAAAAGGGAATGCAATCGTCAATACTTAAGGAATATATGTTTTAATCAAAGAGTTGATAAAAAATTATTTGCAAATGAATCTGATTTTTGTTCTTTCATTTAATGTTCATTAAGTGTATTAACTGTACTATAGCTAAATTTAATGATCATTAGACACGTTAAGACAACTCTCCATATAATTATTGACTCCTAACTCAAACTTCCTGTTAAACCCTTTAAACCCTTTTTGGGGTTAAATAATAACTTGAGAGCAACTGAAAACATAAAATAATTTAACGCTTTTTTGAGTTTTATATCAGACTTTACACCATTAAAAGAGTAATCAAATTAAATATTTTGTTGTAAAACATAAATTTGAAAAAACAGAATATAATTATATCAAACAGAATCGGCTGATTCGGTGAGTCTAACGAATCCAATGGGAATATAAAATTAAGAAAGAGTTTGACTGATTTGACTCCAATCTGTGTTCAAATTATTGGACATCAGAAATATATGAATATAATTCATTGAAATAACGTCTCCTATTATCAATATATCAATATGTCAATACATACCAAGGGCCTATGAAAATTGCTACGGAATTAATTGGCGATTCACAAATAAAATAATTAATTTTGAATAAGTCCTCACTGTTGACAGCAATAACATCTTAAATGTTTGAATCAAAACAATGTAATCTAATATTTAACATCCGATAGATTTAAAACAATACTGTATTAAAAAGTGTATGCTTTACACACACAATGACTACGAGTCAGTTCTATTGGATATACAGTAAGCCTCTTATGAATAACCCGATCGCAAATCAAATAAAAATAAATAGAAAGTATGTATACAAATAATACACTATTAAAGTATAGCATAACTACCGGTAATAAGAAAGTAATAGTCATTTTGAACGTAATCTTAGATTCGCTTAAATAAAGAAAATATATTTAAAATTTGTATTAACTCTAAAAACGATAAATGATTTGTGGTTTCATTACTCATATATCGATCAAAATTTAAATATTCAACACTAAATGGATTAATAACTTATAAATTAATGACTCATTTATTGATAAATTGATTGAAAAATGCACTTTTCGTTGAATTATATGCTCCGGGCGTTACTCACAAATTGTATCTTAAAACTAATGCCTAACTAATGCATCCTTACTGTAAGACTCGATCATTTACTTTATATAATGACTGTTAAGTCAACAAAATATATATAAAACTAAATATTATTATTAACTTTTATTCGTAAGAAATATTCATATATTTTTAAATTAAGTTAAAAGAATAAAGACACTAAATGATCCTGCTCATATTTCTGAGTCGTCCAATACAAAAATATTGTTTGTCTGAATGCATTCAATTTCAAGGTTTTGTTCTTATCTGAGAAATCTCTTTCAAATGCTCTTTCAATTGAGCCGAATTACATTTAATCAGTTCAGGTTAATTGATGCCAAGACCATTTGATAAATGGAAGATCAAAATAACAAAAGATTATTACTATTAATATTAACCATTGAATCGGACATACATTTTGGTTAGCATTGAATAGCATTTGTTTATTCACTAACCCATAGAAACTGTTCGACAATATATCAAATTAGAGCCAATTAATTGGTTATGTAATTAAAATTCAAGTTTTCGACAATAAATAGATTAAAACATTTTTATCTTATTTACAAAATCAAAGATCTGATCATCCATTGAAGAAACATTGTCTTTGTTTCTAAAATTTTAAGCCTTGACTCAAAAGGAATCGATTCTCACGATTAGAGTTAATGATGAGTTCAGTCATAATAAACGATTGGAAAGAATGAATGCAATCATTAGATTAACTTTTATTCTCTATTCTTAAGCATCTAATGTACGGAATAGAGAGCAGAGTATAGAAGAGATTCATTGGTTTACAAGCATTTGTTTGAATTAATTTAAATATATTATTAAATCCATTAACTGTTTGATTGAATCAACTGCAAGAGAAACACAAATTATAGGGAATGATGTGCTGGCTATACATTCATTGCTCATTTATTTGTGAGAAATAAACATAAGATAATAGATAAATAAGATTTAAAAGTTTGAAACTATGGCCACATTTATGCTCTGCTAATACAGATGTACTTCTACTGTAGTATGAGATGACTTGTCTATGAATACAAGCATTTCTTAATCACAAAAATCAAATTAATTTATGGAAAAAATGCTCGCAATTTAGAGCTTATAGAGGAATGAAGTAATGGGTTGGGAGGAGGAATGGGATCAACACTGTTGAGCACAGGTAGAGAAGAGTCAATCCAGGGCACAATACAGGTCAAAGAGTTGATTAATGTGAATACAGTATTGATTTGATTGGATCTATAAATAAATTAATTAACTATTGGTTTCAAACGTTATAATCCATAAACACATATAAGAATGCAATTCATAAAAGCAGTCATTGTTTGTGATTGAAGTCCTTTAAGTCATTGCAGTAAAGACTCGATTCTAATGAATATACAATAAGAATATTTATGAGAATATTCTCTCATATTCTCGCATATAATCGCATTCACATCAGAATATACAGTATTTATGGCACAGAAAGCGCACTCTATTGGCTATGACTGCAGTCTATGTTTGAAGACTAGAGTTTCAATCAATTTATTATTCATTTAGTGTTTGCATTCAATTCAGTCATCTATTGATCGCTAATAAATTTTTAATAAGAAATAATTAATAATAAAAACTTACTTTAGTTTATGAAACCAACAATTGTTACAAACTTTTTGTTGAATGCAATCAAAACTTTTAAATGTTTTTATAACACATTAATTGAAATGAATTTATTGATTGAAACGATGAATGAATTGATTGATTTCAACACTAATTATAAAAATCATATATTTGTTGCAAAACTTTATCTTTGAATATAAGATAACTTATAATAAAATCAATGAAAATATAGTTAAATAACTGTTAAATGAGACCAGAATTCACTCTAATCTTCATTCAGTGTTCAATGTTTTCTCTGTAAGCCATTCGACCCATAAATAAATAACGATTTATTAAACATTATATAATAGCCAGACGTATGTGAAGAAACATCCCTGTGCTCTCTTATCAATTGTGGCAAGATCAAACTGTGCCATTCATTACGATCCTGCTCTGGCATTAAAGAATCTTACCATCATTATATTGTAGTAACAAATTTAGATAGTCGTTTTATTCTACTTGTTTATTAGTGACGCCTTGCTTGAAACAACCCGGGTATACATACCCATCAATGCCATCATAATTATGAGAAATAGTAGTAGAGTTCAAATGTATTGACGATTAATTGATTGAACAAATTATAGATAATAGAGTAGGGATGCAAACAATTAGCCACAAAGGATATGTGAATGGAACAAGATTCAATTATGAATACTATACTACAGTATACCAACTGTAATACTGTATAACAACTTATGTGTAATTATTTAAACAAACATTTGAGTGAATTGGGAAACAAAAAGGAAATCCCATAAAATGTGGATTCAGTGGAACCACTCTGTCATTGAACGCGATTAACAATAATTATGAAATTATAAACTCTTGGAATATTGAAATATTGAACCGGGCAATGAGCAGGCAATGAGCAGGCAATGGCAATATTTGAGAGCAATATCCAATTTGTTAACTACAATTTGTTGTACTCTTCCCCTGTATTTGATTTTGTGTATGAAATGAGCGAATACTGTGTATCTGAAAAATTAATTTATTGCACAAAAGAGTCATAAAATTAGTGATGATTTCCAAATCAAATATTATTAATAATTATAAGAAAATGTTTTATTTAAAAATGATATAAAATAGTGTATAAAATGGACTAATATTTAGTGATCCTTCACTTCCCCTTTGAAAGCATTGTATCTGTCGTACAGTAGAGTACAATGAATACAATTACAGTAATACTGTACTGTACTGTACTGTACTGTAGATGCGAACCAATGCTTCGTTATATTACATGACATGAACGCAATCCCTGAGTCAGACACAGAATGAGCAAAGATTTGTTACACTTATTGAGCAGATATTGATTGTATCGAAGATTCACATAAATTACTGATTATGTCTGATCTGAGAGATGCCATTCCAACACCAAATATGTTAACTATATTTTACACATATTTTCAAAAATACTTTTGTTTAGCATTAGTTTCATTGACTTCTTATCACTCCATCAAAAAAAGTTAGAATTTATTTGTTTTTCGTTTTTCTATTTTCTTCCATTCGTTCCGTCGATTCTGTTCTTTAATATTTGGCACAAAATATCATTAATTAATTTGAGCGCAATTTGTGGACACATTTGGGGAACGATTTGATTCAATTGAAGTTTAAATAAATTTAGTTTAGTTTAAAATAATCACAAAATTTTTCATTCATAGCACTCAATGTTTATCATCGTTTTGATGATCCGTTGAAGAACTGTCTGTTCATTCTTAAGAGTAAGGGTGCCTGAGGTGAACAATCCTGGAAATGGAAAGGCATTTCAATATTATAATTCATTTCTATTTTGAAGACTTAATTCAATGTTAAATATGAATACAATATATGAATACTTAGTAATTGTGTATTCATTCGGATCTAATTTGCTTATACCTGAGGATTGCATTGCATGACTCCGCTGTGATCGCACCGGCACTCAAGACATGGCCCACTCGCGGCTTTGACCACTTCTCCGATTTCGTAAAAACTTCCACTTATTTCACATCCTTTTGAAAATATTTCAGAAGAAATGAGTTTAAGCCCAGTATTTCATTAAAATATTTCATACCTTTCTTTTCTATCTGTTGGGTGGGAATGGATGTCGGAGTGGTTAGGGTCACATTCATTGTGGTCACCTGAACAGCTGCGGGTCAGGAGAAGATCAACCAATTAATAGTGAAATCGATTTATTTCTTCTGAAAAGCTTTCAATACTTACGACATTCATATCGAGGACAACAGAAGCCTTCAATTTGTGTCTCATAGCACCGGGCGATCGGTGGCGGACAGGTCTGTTGCAGACATATTATATCTCCGCGGAAGCAGAAACAAAAATCACAGGGATGTGGACGAGGGATCTGTTCCGCCGATTGGTATATTTTGCTGTCGTATACACAGGCTATACATTGAAAGAGTAATAAATACTGTAATTAGATATCAAATACTCATTGAAATTGCAAACAAAGTCATTCATTCAGTCATTCATTCATTGATTCAGTCATTGATTACCTCCTTCTTCGAGCTCTGCATAGCTGGGAGTCGTTGAGACACTCGATGGAGACGACGACAAATGTGTTGTTTTGTTTGCTTCAACAGATGATTCGCTAATACCTCTGGTCTGATTGGATGAATCCGTTGTAGTTATGTCAGGCGATAGTGTCGACGAAGACTGTGTGGACGACATTGAGGGCAATGTAGTCAATGTCTGAGCGCTCGAGTCGTTTACTGTTTGAACAGTTTTTGAAATATCTATTGGAATGAAAGTAATCAATGGTTTGGTTGTTGACATTTGGGAAGTGAATTGATCGGCCGGTGATGTCTGTGTAGATAACGTTTCACTCGACCCACTTATATCATCAGACGTCGACCGAGGAGTTGATGTAAGATCACTTCTGGTTTCAGTTACATCTGAAGAACTGGAACCAAAAGATGTTTCGTATGGAAGCGATGGAGTGGTCGGTCCAATGACTTCCGATTCAGTACTTGACGGCTCAGTTTTCAATGACTTTTGTGTTGTTGTCATTGCACTAACATTTGGAGCAAATGTTTGAGAAGACAACTCAGGAATTGTATGAGCGGTCGATTCAATGAATATATCTTTAGCTGAACTCAAATCAGTTGGCAGTAGAGGTTCAGAAGACGACTGAATAGCAGATCCATCAGTAGTCGAAAGAGGAATTGACGTATTGGCTGAAAATGTTGAGTCAGTGACTGATTCGCTCGTACTTTGAGTTTCAGTTGAAGTTATATCCGAAGAGACGGAAGGAATTTCAGAAGTAGTTAATAAAGTTTTAACGGAAACGGATGGAACAGATGTGGACTCGGAATAAATTTCTGATATTTTCGATGACATTGTTGTTGGCATTGATTCGGTTCCAGATCTTTCTGTTGTGTCGGTCGAAAGGTCTGCTGGACTTGTCGTTAGTTTCTTGGGTTCAATGTCTTCTGAAGATAATGTAGTTTTGATCAAATCTTTGTCCGAAACCAATGATTGAGTTGTTGTGATGTAGTCTCGAGTCAGCGATTCTGAAGAACTGATTGC
>JAQIWA010001174.1:0-20525 GCA_034693305.1 Eueremaeus valkanovi
CCCCCCCCCCCCCCCCACTCCTCTGATAGAAACTATATACTCCTTTTTCCTTCGGAACGGAGTTAAAAATCGGAAAAAATAGTCATTACTTGTATTGGTCTTCTCTGGAGAGAACTGAGAAATAATATGAAAGTTAGTCTACAGTACAGTATAGACGAGAAGAGGAAGAAAATGGTTAAAAGATAACGATTGCAGATATGTATCAATCACTCAATAATATGCAGACTTATAGTGGAGTAGAGGAGAGGGAAAAGCGAATTGGGATCAGAAGAGAACAAAAAAGTTATAATTTTGGCTAAACTAAGCTTTAGTACAAAAATCATTCAAATGGATGAATATTAATCAAAAATGAAGAGAAGAGAGTGAATCAATAGATGAACAGGAAGAAAAGGGATTGCCAGGGTCAATAATCAAAGTAGCACAAGTTATTTTGGCTAAAAGCAGCTGATTTTGAGCACAGGTATGATGAGGGGAATTGGGTATAAATTATTTAAGTTTTTAAGCTCTGAATCATTTGAAATAATTCTAATACTATTCGGGAAAGCAATGTCTGGCCATCTCTGCACAACTGATGCGCTTATAACTGGAAATACTTACCCATCAAATGGCTCAACAATCACATAATCAAACTATTAATCATTTTTGCAGTGAATATATATTAAAGAAAAAAAATGCTGAAAAAGAAACCAATTTTATTGAGTTATCGATACATAAAAAATAATAATTAAAAACAAAAAATATTCATATTTTTAAGTAAATTCTCAATAAAATAGAAAAAAAAGTTCATTAAAAATAAGATTTATATTAAACTCATTTAAATAATAAAAATAATTATATTTTTTATTTTCCATAAATAATAATAATATTGTTTTAAATATAATTTTTAGTCATATCTTAAATACTTAACAATAAACTCAATTATAGTTTAAATTACAAAACATTCCATTCGTTTGCATAATAAGAGTTAATTATATTATTATTGTATTTAACTGTTTGTACAAAAAAACCACTTATTTTGGGGTAAATTAGAAAAAAAACAAATAAAAACAAAATAAAAGTCTACGAGAATATCAAATATCAAGAATAAAGCGGAAAAATCAGCTCATATTAAATATTCAATTACGAGAATAAACCTAATTATGAATGTTTGGGTTAATTAAATGTTATGCAAAAAAAGAGACTTTTTTGAGGTTTTAATCATTCATTTAATTCAGAAAACAAAAAAAAAATTTTTTGTTACTTAACAACAATAAGGAAAGGAATGAATATTCATTGAAAGACTGATTCAGTACTGTTTAGACAAAGAATGGATTAAAAAAAAAGAACTTTTTTTCGCTTTTGATCTCACAATTGAATGAAAGTAATGAATGAAAAGAGGATTTGATTTGCATTACAATGGAATGGAATATAAATAAAGAGAGAAAAAAAAGTTTTTGAAAACAGTATTTGAAAAAGTAATGCACTTTTTGTGTCTAATTGTGTCTAATATTATGTTTTGAGTTCATATACAGAACATTAAGATTATATGAAATCGTTTGCAAACTTATAGTTCTATTTGATTGATGTCTTACTCGAAGAGGTACTGCCGGATGAGGTCTCGGTCTCCCCGTCCAGTATCCTAATCACCTGTTGTTTTATAAGTCGGGTCACGTCGTAAGGCTTAGGGATTAGCAGATGATCTCTGGCGATAACGTTCGGTTCGGATCCCTCCACGTTATGGCCGTATTTGAAGGTAATCAGGTCCGGGCACCGCCTCTTCGACGTGATCTGTACGATCATCTCAAGCGGTCTTTTGGCTATGATTTTGGCCAAACCTTTGTTCGCTTCAGACGTTTGGCGTAATATAAACAAATGTGAGTTTGAAAGACATAAATAACTGTTCGAAAGGGAAAGGAATCAAATTTTATTGCTTAATAATCAAGTGCTTAATGATTGCATTTGCATGGTATGGGCGAAGGGAATGGGACGCATGCAGACCTGGGACACATATATCCGTCATCTTTGATCTCTTGGCAATTGAAACATCCGATGACTTCAGGACTTTTGGACCACTTTTCGATATCGATCTCTTGTGCCGTTTCGTCATTTGATTCCGACTCCAAACCATCTGATTATTAAAGAATTTTTGTTTTTAGAAAACCATTTATTTTGAAAAATAATAGAAAACATTGTTTGGTCTGAAGTGAAAGCCAATCGAGTGATTCAAACGAATCGAAAAATAAAAGTTAAGAACAATACGAGTAATACGAGTGAAACAAAACAATTATGGAATCATATGACAGACAGACAAGAGTTTTATTGAGAGAATAAGCACTCATTTAGTCATTTATATTCGTTGAGCACTGTATTCATCAATCATTATATGTTAGGTTCGGATTAGAGTTGGATTTACTCAACAAATAAGCTGTTTTTGGTCAGCACTGGCGCTCAAAAGGATTGGAAAGTTATTTATGCACTCAAATGAAGTCGTCTGTCAGTAGTTATGCGAATAATTATTTGTCACTCAATTTATATACAGATTAAGTGTTTTTGCTGTAAAGCAGAGCTTATGTCAGAGAATATGCGAATATTTAATAAATTATTTGATTGATTGACAGCACAAGTAGTGATAGATTTGATAACTCGCCTGACTCTAGATCCTCATCAATAGTGAAACGATTGGAAGCCTTATATCGTTTGCCTAATTTGTCTGAAGGGCTGACATGTCTGACCACTTGTTGTGGGTTAGGATTAGTCACATAATCGACGAACTTGTCCTTCATTTCCTTCATCCGGGGTTTGACAGCATTGGCCACTTTGTCCAACAGAGCACTCGTGAAATGTTCTACATCTGCAGACGACCCGGAAGTGGTTTGAGAAGTGGTCTTACGGTTGGGGGAACTGCTATTGTTTAGCCTATTCTTGGGTTGGGTGCAGACAATACAGTGCTTCCGGTTGTGGTCAATCAGATAGCGATCGAATTCACTATTGTTGGCAATATTGCGGTGTAAGCACTGGTATCCGCCGAACGCCAGACTCACAAACTGATGGTGCTTCTGGAGGAAAGAGGCCACAACCATATGAACGTATTGGTCCTCTTCGTCTCTACCACTCCCTAAAAAGCATAAGTGCTGTCCGCCCGCCACTGACTGCTCATCGATCGCCTGACGCTGTGCTGCTAACAGTGCCTTCACTGCTGTGCTGAAAGCGGACGGCTCTTCCAAAAGCTTATAATTAATAATAATTATGAAAAGAATTTATTATTTGTTTCGATACTTAAGTAGAGCTCAAACAACAGAAAACAGAGCATCAGATATGAGACAAAAATATGAGAATTTAATTATAGAAATGATTGCAATAAATGATTGTTTGAGTCATAGGTTTAGTGTTTCGCTTACGAGACTACAGTCCAAATGGAAAGCCGTTGACAAATGGCCGCTATTGTACTGTTCGGCCGGACGACAGTCGACACAGAAATAACGGACAGAATTGATATTCGATGCGTTCGGCAATAAATCTGTGACCGGCACTGGTAGGCACAACAGATGAGACAAATCGGATATTTGTGGCTCACATTCCATGGGTTCGGACGCTTGGAATAACAGTGACTGCAAGTTCTGAAACAATTAGCAGTAGAGGAAAGGGAGGAAAAGGAGCAAAAAAAATATTGTATTAATACGATTCGTGCCATTAGAGAGACGTATAAATCATTGTTAGAGACAGACATAACACCCGTTTTGGGGCCGTTAATGAAATTGTAATGAAAATAGTCTTTTTATCAGTTTGTCGGCTATGACTGAGACTCACAGTCAGTCGTCAGTCAGTTTGAGTCTCAGCGCTGACCCAAATCGCTGTTCGCATCGCAACTCAATTATTATAACTCTAATTAATAGCAGTCGAAAAGCAATTTCGACATTCATTAGTCAAAACTAATGTCTAATGTTGTCTAATGTTTGGCTTAACTCTAAGAATAAGTATAAGATTTAACCAGTTTTTGCCCTCAAATAAGTTGTCAGAAAAACTATTGGCGAGTATTTTAATTTTGTTTTCACTTCTATTATATCTAATATTAAGTGCAAAACAATATAAAACAAATGCTTTTATTGACTCACTTTGATTGTGTGCGGCGTTCGGGAGACGTAATGCTGTTCTACTAAATAGAAGAGATCTCCGATGTCTTCAATGCACAGGGCTTTTGGCACTGAACTCAAGTAATCGATTATAGCTTTCTTATTGTCGACAGGCATTGACATTATGTTCTCTCTGTTCCGCACATTCAGTACCAAATATATTTCAATACAAATATATACAGTATTTAACAAAACAATTCATTTATACATAATTAGAGTCAGTCTTAAACATACTTTTCGTTGACTAGCATTACGAGTGCGAGAAAGTAAATCAGAAATGGATTTCCTAATGAAAAATATGTGTCCCATAAGGCCAGTGTCACCGAATGGCTGCAGTGGCCGGAAAATAAACTCCGAAACTATAGTTCAAATAGAAATTTGTGCACAAATTAGTTCCGATTCTAATCAATAAAATCAATAATAAATAATAAAAGATTTAAATCTGTTTTGAACTCAACTTATTTGAATACAAGCGCTAAGAAAGAGCTGAAGAAAGAGCTGACACACAGTTCTGCATAACTTATCCAAAATAATGGATAATCTTATCGGAAAAGCGATATATTTTGACATAAATGAGCGCAAATCGCAAACTCAAGTGTTTTCCTCTAAATCTGTAATAAGTTTTGTCACAAACTCTTAGACTCTTAGAGACAGAAAATTATCGTTAATTTTCAGAAACAAAGTTATTTCTAATAACTTATTACTCATTAGATTAGATTCAGAACAACTAAAATGTTATTAAACTGAATGAAAGATTAACTCAAAGTATTTGAACACTAATTACCGAATTCTCTGACATAAGCCGCCATGGCGCCTTATGTGACAGGTCCTTGACTCGGGTAGACTTCAAAATAGCATGGCGTGTTATCTAGGTAGTACGCCACCCTCTCTTAGAGACTGAGGTAACACGCCATGGCGTCTTGTCTCATATTAATAGCAATGAATACATTTATTTATCAATTCAATGACTAATTATACGTTTAAATCAAAAAACAGAATTATTTTGATTTAAAAAATATTTAGTCGTCTGTGGTATTAATGGAAAAGGTCCTTATTTGAAGACAAATCACTGTTTTGTGACATTTATAGGGATTAAATCATTACTTGTAATCATAAAAGTGGTTATAACTTATAAGTAATGGATTTTAAATATATTTCTTTAAAAAAATTATTGCAATTTTGATTAAACTTTTGACTCGTTATTGCAGTCAAAACTGGGTGGCGTGTTACCTAGGTAGTACGCCACCCTCTCTAAGAAACTGAGATAACACGCCATGGCGGCTTATGTCAGAGAATTCGGTAAATGATTATTCAATTGAATAGAAAATAATATAATTTCTTCGCAACTATTGGTCTGTAATATAGACTCAAACGAGTCATATCATACCCAAGTGTCGGCGTAGAGGTCGGGTGTGATCTTAAGAGTGTCCAAATAGGAACAGAGCTCTGGTTCGTGGTATAGGAGTAGTAGTCGTAAGAAATGAAAGGATTGGTGACTGTTCTGCTCATCACAACAATTATAACACTTAGGAATGTATTTGAGTTCAATCGCTTCAAACACTTTAAACAAGTCCTCTCTCTTCAGCTTCAATGTCAGCAACGGTTCCAATAACTCGATCCAACCGTTGGAAGGACTGTAACTAATTTGACTCAGTTTTGCGAAATTTGTTACAATAGTCTCGATATCGGAATAAATGGCCACCCGTTCCGACTCGTCATTTGCAAACTTGTCCACCAGTTCCTGACAGTCGGCCCGAATGGTCGTCTGTTCCGGCAGATCGAAGATATCGGACAACACTTTATGTCTGCCTTTGATTCCCAAACAGACCTTTGGTTTAAAACAAAAATATATTTTTATAATCTTTGGCAGAGATTGTCATCAGTAGTGCTGTAATACCTGCCAGAACTCATAGCGCATATGGTTTGGGACCAGCTTTTGGTTCGTTATCTTTTTAATTATATTCATATCGCAGTCGGACAGTAGGGCTGACTCTAACTCCAGAATCCTATTAATAGACAGACATTTTGCATATTTATAGAGAAATTAATTTGAAAATCAATTTTAATTAAATATATAATCAATTAAAGTCTTGCCATCCGTTGTCGTCATCGCTGTTGGCGTCGACATCGATGTCATCACTATTTTGGTCATTATTTTCATCCATTTCTTAAAGAAATTAATTAAAACTTTATTTGTTTTGTAAATAATATCCGAAAATATATAATATATACGATTCAGACAATGAATGTAATGAATGAATATTTAAATAAAATAATTAATATGTGTTTCAAATGAGTTTAGAAATCATTTTCATTGCAAGTGTTTCCCAATATTTGAGTCAATGTTTTCCACTCTTTTCACTGATGTTTGCATTTTCTGTGTTTACAATACATTTACATATATTTTGGTTTCATTTTTCAATGTTTGTCCAATTCAACCAAAATATTTGTTCACTAATTCCGCTTCAGATCAATACAATAGAGTCAACAAAATATTTCTGTTGCCATACATTCCAGAAATAGTTTTATACACAAAACGAGCGCTGATTTCAAACAGAAAATCAAATAAATGGCCAAAAATTGATTTCATTTAACAAAATAAAAGGCATTAAAAAAAAGAAAAATAAATAAATAAAAACAGAATATCATTACAGAAGAGAAAAAAATAATTAAATTTATTTTGAATTACAGTATAATTAATAGAAAAAAAAATTAAATACAAGTAATAAATGAGAAAAAAGACTACAAAAAACAGTTAATTATTACATATTTTTCTTTAATTGAATTAAAAATTCAAAAAACAAGAGAAAAAATTGAGTGATTTTGTGGACATATTTAATAAATGAATAGAAAATAGAATTAAATTATTAATAATTACTAACTATTATGCGATTATGTAATTGAAGTGAAGGCACACCAGTATTGACGATAAAAAGGCGACAAAATTATCACTCATTTGCTTAAAAACAGATTAATTATTAATTAATAACAAATTTTTTTTTTGAATAGAAATAAACAAATAATTAATTAATTATTAAGTTATAAATACTGGCAATCGATTAGATTACAGGAAAACAATTAAATATTATTAATAAAAGTAATAATTAATGTATTAATTAGTGACTAACAGACAGAGAACGAGAATTAAATGAATAATCAATTAGTGGTAAAAAATTGTCAGATATTCAAAAAAAAAACTAAATTTTTTTAATTAAAAAAATTGGACTAATTGTCAGTGAATGCAAATGTGACTGATATTGATATGACTGTATTTGTTATCAATTGTAGAGCACTTAGAGCTGAGGGTATTCTCCCGGAGGCAACACAAGACTGCGACAGATAGGACACGAACCGTCCTTTTGGATCCAATTGGAGATACACTACACGAAAGACATGAATAATAATAATAATAATAATTATAATAATAAAACAATCGAATAGTTTGTCCGAAAGAGTGTCAGACCTTATCGTGAAAGAAGTGATGGCATTCCGTCTCGTATTTATTGAACACCGAAATCGAGTCGAAACAAATGGAGCAAATCGTGTCGTTATTAATGCCTCCCTTTCTCTCCACTTTATTCCAGGCCTTGGGCTCAAGCTTTTGCGGCAGAGCTTCGCTTTGATTCTCAGTTATGTTATTTGAGAACGAAGTCAATGAAGGTATTGGTCGAGTGATACGACTTTTCGCCTAAAAAACAGTTATTCTCATTAAACAAAAATCAAAACCAAAATCAATAGAAAACTCACGAAATTCTCAATAATAGTAATATTTGTATCAATATATTCACTAATTTTGCTGACAATATCCGAGACTTTCATTCCGGAGAAACCCTTGGGATTACCGGTTGCGACGAGTGATGCCTTGGTTTGAGCCATACTATCGACTAGTATTTCACTGAAAGATAAGATTAGATTTGATTTCTATTATAATGAACTGAATTTGAATGAAATGATTGATTGCATACTCAGACAAATGGCTATATTTTTCTTTGAGTTTCGCCAATAGTTTGGTCTGGGATTGATTCAGTTGTAATGACACCGGTTTCGACTGAATTGATGGCTCGCTATTCACAGCAGGCATTGCGTTCATTAGTGTCTGTTTGGCAGCGGTTTCCGATTGGCTTTCGACCGACATCTGAGCTCTTTGGCCAATAGCCGGCATTTGCATTATCATTGCATTCTCTGTATTAACTGTCGATTCGTTTCCAATATTTTTAATCTCATTGAACGGCTGTCCGATCGGCGAAAGCGGTTTATCTCTTGTTTGCATCGAATGATTGCCATTCAATAGCGGAGTCGAAGCGTTCCGATCAGTCATACTGTTTGGCGAGAATGAGTCGAACACAGGAATTGGCGATGGATTCTGAGGGAACGTTAGTTCGATTGCCGGAGCATTCATAGGCTCTGAATGATTAGTCGATTTCAAAGACAGCATATTTTCATCTTTTATTCCAAACAAAGAGAAATCAGGTTTCGGTAAATCTGTTATATTTGGCGCCGAAAACAATGCACTCGACGCTGTCGTCAACGTATTGGAAATGGATGGCAAAGGGGTCTGTTTGTCACCGTATGGCAAAGGGATGTGCTTATCACCGAATGGCAGTGTGTGAGGCAGTCGAGTGATGCCAACGGCGGCAGAACTGTCCGCCAGTTTATGCTTCGCTTGAATGAAATTATTAGCGAATATCTTGAGTTGACTCAAGTCCTGGAAGAAGACGAGAGGAATCTCATCCAAAATGTGTTTATAGAACGACAACAAATCCGGGAATTCCGGGAAACCATTGAAATTGAGTGTCAGTCGATCGAAATCGGGTTCAATTTCATTATTAAGATTGTCTTTAATGGCGGCCACCGTTTGCTTCACTCTTTCCTTCTCTTCCTTTGACTTATTGGAGGCAACAGTCAATTGTTGGACAATTGGCTTCAACTTCGTTGCCATCACATCGTTCTGATAGAATCGATTGCATTCTTCTCGTATATAATCTCCGTATTTCTTGAGGTTCTGTCGGTATCTGTCAATGAACTCATTGGCAAATCTTTCCTTCGCCTGAATATAATCAGAAATTATTTTCAATTTTAATATTAGACACGAATTCAGTCAATAATTCAAAGATTGAAAAATCAATTTCAATATTGAGACTAAAAGACTAAACAATTGTTTCCAGACTTAAGACAAACAAACCATTTGTAAAATCTATGGAATGACTGATAATTGTTTAGTCTTAGGGTTTGGGCTCAGACTTAGTAATAGGCCATCGAATAAGACAATTGTATAGTACCTGAAGAATCGATTCGTTTGATTGCTTCAACTGAAGTCTCGTCTCCTCTAAACTGGTCTTCAATTTCTCATTCGTTTCCTTCAATTGTTTGATCTTTTTCTGACTTTCGGTTTCACTTTTGCTGTTATTGTTGGTCAGGCTATTCGTGTCCTCACTGTCGGTCTGCACTTCGGTTATGGACTCAACGATTCCATTGGCGTTCGCATTGCTCTCGTAGTCGCGGAACGATTGGGGCCAACCATTGCTGGGACTGTGAGCACCGGTATTGGACCAATTGGCGCAGCTGTGGTCGAACGACTGGCAATGGGCTCTTTGACTGTAGTTCGCGAGACAACAGCTCACAGAATGGTTTTGGACCAGAGGTGGCCCGTATTGGGGGTTCAGCTGATGGTTAGCATAGAAGGGCCGGTACGACAGTGGCGGACCTACCGGTGACCAATAGGGCGGTGCTGTTGACGCGGGCACTACAGCCGACGGCATTAGCATTGAATGCGTCCATTGATGTGATTGCGGAACAAATGACGGAATGTTTGGATTGATTGCAGACTTCGATGACTGACCAGACGTCGACTTCTTATTCATAGCTATCGAGTAATCAAAACAATAATTATATTAATTATTAAATTAAATAAAAAAAAAATTTAAATTTCAATTCAAAAAAAAAACCTTTTGATTGCAATATGTTTTGTATTTATTTAATAATAAAAACATAAAATAAAATCAGAAAATGTTTTGCAAAAAACAAAATATAAATCCTTTCGTTCGTCTGTATTGAGTCGTATTTTTTTTTGAGTTAAAAAATTTATTTAAAAAATTATTTATTATTTTTTTCGCCTCTTTTTTGAGATATATTTTTCTGTTTTGAGTTAAAGTAGTTTTTATTTTTGTACTAAAAATCAATTAAAAAATTAAGTCTAAATTGAATTTAAATATTTTTAAATGTCTTTTCGGTCTTATTATTGATTTGAATGAATGTATGAATCGCTTACTTATCGATGGATTTCATAATAATTAATACGATATTCAAAAAACATATAAAAAGTTAACGTTTTTATCGAAAGTCAGCTTAAATTGCGATATATTTGTTGACAACTCGTTCACAACTGACGTAAAGTTCAGTCAAAAAAGTTGAATACATTTCCGCAATATTAGCCTTAAATGGCATTCAAGACAACTCTCTCCACACCTCTGAGTCGTTAACGTAATTCATATCCAGTGTAATAGAGATAACAGTTTTCGTCACTTTATATTCACCGCTACTTTCACTGTCATATCTGTTGCCATCTATTGGTCCAAAAGCTTATCAATAATTAAAGTCCAGAAAAAGTAAACATATTTTTTGTCATTAAAATTGATTTTAATTTTTTTGTTTGAATACGAAAACAACAAAAACCTGTTTCTTATGCAGTGTTTGATTGATATTTGGGTTTTATATTCAGTTAAACCTCAATTCAATACAAAAACCAGTCATAAGAGCGATAAGTGTTTTGAATTAAATGTGAATTTTTGTCTACAATTGTCAGTAATTGTGGGAAAAAATTATAAATAATTTGAGTTTTCATTTGTATTCGCAATCAAATGAAAAACAGATTAAGTTTTGCAATCATTTTGAACAGCAATTAAATTAAAGCCTTTTTTTTGTAAACCATTTTTGGGTTTGATTTTGAGGTAAATAACTGTTTAATCAAACGATTGAATCGATTGAACAGAATATATACCACCGAAGCAGACAATGTCATCACTACTGCAGAGTTCGTGGGCTTTCCTGAAGCGGAACCGAAACAAAGTGTTTATAGGCGTCGGCGCTGTCGGCGGTCTCTATGCGCTCAACCGTTACCTGACATCAGTGGCCAACGACTGGGAGAACAGCTCTTCGCGAGACTTCGTGTCCGAAGTGAAGAAAAAAGAGATTCATTTCGAGAACACAATCGAAACGTGTAATCAGACTTCGATGTCGTTGTCCGTCAAGATCGTGGACATTCTGGACAAGCAATTAGACGCCGAACCCATTCTGGAGCTCATAAAAGCCGATTCCGACCACAAGCTGAGTGACCAGAAGATCCAGTTGTGGAACAAACTCAAAGTCCGTATATTCACACGAGTTATCTCTGAAGTCTATTGTGTTGTTCTCTTCGTGTCCTATCTGAGAGTCCAGTTGTCAATACTGGCCGGTTATATATATGTGGATAACTGTGCCGTCAATCCCAAGAATATGATGACTCAAATGACTTCGGACTCGACTAATGTCCAGAACAAATATCTGAGTCTTTTGCATAACTTCTATAGCGAAGGCATTCAACAGATCATTGAACCGATTATGAGTGCAGTCGAGGCCGCGCTCACAGACATCAGTCTTAAGGATCAGATTCTACTCCAAGACTTGAAGAATGTTTTCGATAAAGTAATCAAAACTTTTAATTCTTTTCTCTTGTCTTCAGATTTTGTTTTTAAGTTTGCATTCAATCAGAAGTCAAATACGATTTGAATCCAAAAAACTCTTTAGAATTGAAATGTATTACAAATTATCGGAAGATTTAAATGCCTTTCCAGTCATTAGAAGTCGATTCGTATACAGTGTTTGATTAATCAAAAATCTATTGCACCCATAGGTCAAGGCTTCGATGGCATTCACTTTGTGTGGTTCCCAATCAAATGCTTCGCGTTTTCTCTTAAATCCGAACAAACTCTTAGACTACGAGAACAATGCGAACAATGGTATCACTGGTAAAGACGCGGAACTACTGCAGCGAATGGTTAATGAAACCGAAGACATACTCGAAAGCGATGACTTCAGACGTGTCATCGACTCGGGAGTAGAGCTCGGGTTCGCTGTTCTCATGGATATAATTCTGGGCTGTTTTGTCCGAATAGAGGACGAAAAGTGTGGCCAAAAACAAGACAATGGTTTCGCGAATCCGCACTCAATACGCATACCTTTGGCCAAACTCTTACCCAAACTGTGGATATCATTACAGGAGAGGAGAAAACCGGAGGAAAAACTGGTTTTAGTCCGACATCTCATATGTTTAGATGTTCTCAACTGTTTTGCGGCTAATATTTATGAAGCCTTTTGTCAACAAAAATGAGTTTTAATTTTATTTATTGAATATTTGTGTAAAACATTTGAAAAACTTACGTAAATGACAGACATTTTTGATATATTTTATAATTATTTTTCTTTTTGTTTCCAATAATGAATGAATGGATGAATGAATATATGATTTACTAATAATTTTTTTTTATTTGAATCCAATTATACCATAAATTAAATAAAATTACTTTTTATTAATATTTTTTTTCCTTTTGGTTTAGTTTACGTCAGAATAAACTGAATTATATTTAAATGTTTTATTAATATAATCTGTTTTACGAATAATTAGTTTTTTATTGCATTTAATATTAATTGTATTTTAGATAACATTTTGTTCAGAGCTGTTGAGACGGAACTGTTAGCTGTTTTCTGCCCTTTCGCCCAATTCCTGTTCGCCTATTCCCGACATAAGACTAATCTGCACCGAATCAAATAAGAATGAGGAAAGGGGTCAAACCCTAAATGCTTGCTAACATTTTGATAAGTGATTATAATAATACCAAAAATTGGGTGCTTTCCTTATGAATTAGACAATACCCTGGACTATAAAACTGCTCTTGCTTTTGGATTTTAATAAATTTAGTCTAATTAGCTTGGTACAGTAATAAAAGGGTATATTCGGAGACTTTAGTGGATGAGTTCAAATTCTTTTTATTGTTTTTGATAAATATTTAATGAACTGATAGCTTGTTTTGAAAAATTGTTATCAGTTTTACTTTTATTTTAATGTTGATCATCAAAATCGATGTACAAATACAGTCGACCAACTTAGGGGTATAGAGCCGGGGTATATGTGCAACCTAATTGTTAGTTTGTTTTGACTAGCACAGTTAAAATAGTTGAAGTTTAAATTGGAAATCTTCACCAGGACACTTGTTCAGTACATTTAATAAATGAAAGTGTGAATTGAATCAGCCATACCCTCCTGAGCATAGAATACCTGCACATCTCTTAACATATCTTTTGTTGAATTTATTTGAAAGCATTAAAAAGTTTATTGCATTCAAACAGAATTTATTATATTTTATGGATTTTCCCGAATCTTATAAAAGTCTATTGCATTGAAAAATGTGTCAGTTCTTCAGTAGAAGTTCAGATAAATGATCGCAAAATGTTTAAACAATTGATTTTGTTTTCATCATTCATTGGAATTATATATTCACTTCAATTGACTGATAAGTCCTATAAATCTTGTGGTAAGACATGAATAAAGATTTGTATTAAATGTAAAGTTCAATAAAAATGATTACTATATCACAGATTCAACCAATACTATTCAGTCGATCGATGTAACGCCCTGTGCTTCAGAGCCGTGTACTTTTAAAAGGGGAACTCCGGTCGCAATTAAGGGAAACTTCATTCCACGTAAAATATTATCGAAATTATGCACAAAATTGACTTAAATTCTAAACGAATTCAATTCAATTGGAAATTCAGATCAGAATTCAAATGATTGCAAATTAGAAATGAAAGCATTGATATTGGATTGGATACCTGTGCTCGAAGAGGCTGTTTGTGGCACTTACCTGACCTGTCCTCTCAAAGCCAGTTCTGTCAATACTCTCAACTATGAACTTACAGTCAGCGACAAATTGCCCACGGTGAGTTGAGCAGTTTAAACCAGATCAAACTGTTTGGACTATTATATAATAGCTGTGCTGTCAAATGTGTCTGAGCTCTGGTACAGAAGGTTAGGCAGGTTTGGGTGTAATAAAGAATTCTTAAGGAAAACTGTTTCTCAGGGATAGCCTTTAGAATAAGTGGGCCTGAGTTCATGAAAATAGTTGTAATCCAGGAGCAAATAAGGAAATTGAAACGATTAGATAGATTAGAAATTGCAACCAACTTCAACTGACCCACTTCATTTCACTCGATTTCATATGAAGCAAATCAAAGTTCAGCGAAATTTTCAACACAAGTAATAACCGAATGAACAGAAGAGACTATTTTGCGGTTCAATCGCATTCTAATCATTAGAGTATAACAAATATATTGTAATTATTTTCAAATCTATTCAAAGGGCGAACGACAGACCCGATGGAAGTTGATATGCGATGGCGGAGCCACTGAAGTGTTTTGTGCCGAGATCAATTTGGTTATCACTTAATGTCAATACTGATACTATTGAATTGACTTGAATTAAATTAAGTTATTAATCATTTAATCAAATAATTCCTATTTATTTGTAATCACTTTCAAAGTGAATAATAATATTTCGAATTTTAATAAAATAAATAAATTCTTTAAAATCAAAATCATTTCATCGTTTGATTCATTTTATTTAGAACTTTACTAATTGTCTGATTGTCTTATAAAAACTGAAAACTGATTTGAAAACAATTTTATAATAATTATCTAAACTTTTTGTATTTGAAAAACCAATTTTGTTATAGTTCTCACTGTCCTTATAGACAAAAGTTACCCTGCTATCCAGAATGAATTTGAAGACTAATTATCAAAATGGTGTTTAAGTAAACTTTTGGAATCCATTTGAATCCAAAAACCAATTGTTTTCTGAAAATCGATTGAATTTCAGATAAAGTATTTCAATAATAGTTAAAATCAAAATATTGTTAAGTATTTGAAACTTTCAATAAAATTATATAAAATATGATTTCTGTCTATCGTTCTGTCTATAGTTGTGATCCAGGAGCAAATAAGGAAATTGCAAGGACACATTAGAAATGAGTCCTAATCATAGCTGTGAAGTCGATCGCCAGTCATAGTCATAGTCAGCGCTTAATTGCAATCAATTGAGTCTCGAATCGAAATCAATCAAAACTACGGGATTTGCAACAAATGACTGCATTTTATAAGCTTTTGATATGAATTGAATTAAAATATTTTTAAAATAAGTAATTTATGAAAAAAGATCCCGTCTTATAGTTGACCACAAGCACAGTCTTCAACTGTTGCTGATTGTAGCCAAATATGAAAACTGTCGGACATATACTGAAATGCATTCAATAATTAAATATAACTTAAGATAAGAAACGAAAGAATTGTTTGTTTTATTCAAATCATAATTAAAAGGATTTTTGAATTTTCGTAAAAATCGATTTGAAATCTAAACTTTTGGCAAAAATTCTGTGAAATCTTTGTTAAGCTTTTCTATCAAAACAAATCAAACACTAATCCCAAACACATCCACAAAAGTCTTCAGCAATAAGTAAAACAAAGCAAACAATAGGAATATCACTTCAGGAAAGGTAGCCATGAGTTCAAAGAAGAGGAAAGTGAGAAATGAAAACCAATCGAAGAGAGCGGACCAACAGAACGGACAGGAATTAGTTGCGAAAGAGCCGACGAATCTGAAGAAGAGGTTGAAATGGATTGCAAAGAAATGCAAGTCTGGGTTCATATGCGTCGTAACACTCGGGTGTATCAGACGGAACAGAGTCGAACAAATTGAAGACCAACTCCAGGCTATCCCAGTGGTCGTAGAGCAGACACAGCACCCGAACGAGTTCATTGCAACCACTCAGACAACAACAACAAACAAACACCCGAGTCAGGACCTGGCGGCCCCTCATCTCGCGGACAACAACAGACACATTCAGAGCGAAGGCCTGGCAAGCCTTCAGTTCGAAGATAACGACAATTCAGACCCGAGTCAGGACGTGGCGGAGCCTCATCTCGCGGACAACAACAGACACATTCAGAGCGAAGGCCTGGCAAGCCTTCAGTTCGAAGATACCGACAATTCAGACCCGAGTAAGGACGTGGCGGAGCCTCTGATGGACAACAACAACCCCAACGACGACCTGACGTTCCCGGTAGAGACAAGTGAAGATCATTTGGTCGTTCCGGTCGATGAGGGTATTCCACCCGACCCTTATCTGAAACCCATGCAAGGTTTGCTCCAGATCCTCTATTATATTTTCAAATTCTCTGAGAGCACCGGAATAGACTTTGGGTTAGAGGACACTCACGGACCGGCTTTATTCCAACATCAGGTGCATAAGACAGACTCACAAATACGACGGCAGATCACTGACTATATGCACCGGGCCTTCGATCTCATATCAGATGAGTTGGAAGAAAGTGTACCGAAGGCTGACTATATATCCACTCATTTGCTTCGGTGCCGGGAATTCCTCGACGATGAACGCACCCACAGGGGTTCGGCAGAAGCAGCCAATGGCTGCCTCTACGCGCTCTATAAGATGCGCCAAATGCCGGAACTAATCAATGGGTTCGTCATTCGGTGCACTCAATACAAGTCATTCCTTGAGGCCCTGATCACTAGCTTTGTCTCCACTCTCAACGATCGCAATCTTATAGACAAACTTAGGATAGATTTGCACAGAAATGAAGACCATTTCCTGCGATTGCGTTCAGAACTTAAGATCATATACTGTGCCCTCTTCTCCATTCTTCCAGAGGACCAGATGGAAATGCCTGCAATTGGAGAGGGATTGGCTGCAAACGGGTCGAGTGGAGACGATAATGAATACACCGAATAAAAGGCCTTTATTTCAAGTTTACATTCGGTTGAGTTCTGAACTGATTATTGATTTTGCTTAGAATTGAATTAAAATTTGTGTTAAAAGACTTCATTCTCGCACTGATTATCAGTTTTGTCACTATTTTATGTTTTATGTATTTATTTTATGTCTCATTTGTGTCCTAAAAGTATTAATGTTTTTATTCCTAAAATAGAGTTAAATATTCTGAACATTCGGTGTCACACATGATGTCAGCTAAAGATAAAACAGTGTTAACACAAACGGAATTTTGAACACAGAATAGGGTTTTCTGCAATCAATTCGTTTAAAGTAAACACAAATACTGTACATATAGTGTATAGCTTTGATATTAGCCCACGTTTTAATGATTATTCAAACAAATTTCCAATGAAAATAATCTTGCTACAATCAAAACTCAAGTATATTTCTTTTTGGTTCCGAGTCAATTATAGATATTTCATCAATCATTTTGATTTGTAGACTACAATAATTGGTGACTACTTGTAGTTAAGTTATTATTGATTTAATCAAATAATTCCTATTTATTTGTAATCACTTTCAAAGTGAATAATAATATTTCGAATTTTAATAAAATAAATAAATTCTTTAAAATCAAAATCATTTCATCGTTTGATTCATTTTATTTAGAACTTTACTAATTGTCTGATTGTCTTATAAAAACTGAAAACTGATTTGAAAACAATTTTATAATAATTATCTAAACTTTTTGTATTTGAAAAACCAATTTTGTTATAGTTCTCACTGTCCTTATAGACAAAAGTTACCCTGCTATCCAGAATGAATTTGAAGACTAATTATCAAAATGGTGTTTAAGTAAACTTTTGGAATCCATTTGAATCCAAAAACCAATTGTTTTCTGAAAATCGATTGAATTTCAGATAAAGTATTTCAATAATAGTTAAAATCAAAATATTGTTAAGTATTTGAAACTTTCAATAAAATTATATAAAATATGATTTCTGTCTATCGTTCTGTCTATAGTTGTGATCCAGGAGCAAATAAGGAAATTGCAAGGACACATTAGAAATGAGTCCTAATCATAGCTGTGAAGTCGATCGCCAGTCATAGTCATAGTCAGCGCTTAATTGCAATCAATTGAGTCTCGAATCGAAATCAATCAAAACTACGGGATTTGCAACAAATGACTGCATTTTATAAGCTTTTGATATGAATTGAATTAAAATATTTTTAAAATAAGTAATTTATGAAAAAAGATCCCGTCTTATAGTTGACCACAAGCACAGTCTTCAACTGTTGCTGATTGTAGCCAAATATGAAAACTGTCGGACATATACTGAAATGCATTCAATAATTAAATATAACTTAAGATAAGAAACGAAAGAATTGTTTGTTTTATTCAAATCATAATTAAAAGGATTTTTGAATTTTCGTAAAAATCGATTTGAAATCTAAACTTTTGGCAAAAATTCTGTGAAATCTTTGTTAAGCTTTTCTATCAAAACAAATCAAACACTAATCCCAAACACATCCACAAAAGTCTTCAGCAATAAGTAAAACAAAGCAAACAATAGGAATATCACTTCAGGAAAGGTAGCCATGAGTTCAAAGAAGAGGAAAGTGAGAAATGAAAACCAATCGAAGAGAGCGGACCAACAGAACGGACAGGAATTAGTTGCGAAAGAGCCGACGAATCTGAAGAAGAGGTTGAAATGGATTGCAAAGAAATGCAAGTCTGGGTTCATATGCGTCGTAACACTCGGGTGTATCAGACGGAACAGAGTCGAACAAATTGAAGACCAACTCCAGGCTATCCCAGTGGTCGTAGAGCAGACACAGCACCCGAACGAGTTCATTGCAACCACTCAGACAACAACAACAAACAAACACCCGAGTCAGGACCTGGCGGCCCCTCATCTCGCGGACAACAACAGACACATTCAGAGCGAAGGCCTGGCAAGCCTTCAGTTCGAAGATAACGACAATTCAGACCCGAGTCAGGACGTGGCGGAGCCTCATCTCGCGGACAACAACAGACACATTCAGAGCGAAGGCCTGGCAAGCCTTCAGTTCGAAGATACCGACAATTCAGACCCGAGTAAGGACGTGGCGGAGCCTCTGATGGACAACAACAACCCCAACGACGACCTGACGTTCCCGGTAGAGACAAGTGAAGATCATTTGGTCGTTCCGGTCGATGAGGGTATTCCACCCGACCCTTATCTGAAACCCATGCAAGGTTTGCTCCAGATCCTCTATTATATTTTCAAATTCTCTGAGAGCACCGGAATAGACTTTGGGTTAGAGGACACTCACGGACCGGCTTTATTCGAAGAGCAGGTGCCAAAGACCAACTCACAAATTCGACGGCAGATCACTGACTATATGCACCGGGCCTTCGATCTCATATTAGAGGAATTGGAAGAAAGTGTACCGAAAGCTGACTATATATCCACTCATTTGCTTCGGTGCCGGGAATTCCTCGACGACGAACATACCTACAGGGGTTCGGCCGAAGCAGCCAATGGTTGCCTCTACGCGCTCTATAAGATGCGCCAAATGCCGGAACTAATCAATGGTTTCGTCATTCGGTGCACTCAATATAATTCATTTCTTGAGGCACTGATCACTAACTTTGTCTCCACTGCCAACGATCGCAATCTTATAGACAAACTTCGGATTGATTTGCGCAGAAATGCAGAACATTTCATGCGATTGCGTTCAGACCTTAAGATGATATACTGTGCCTTATTCTCCATTCTTCCAGAGCACCAGGAAATGACTGGAATTGGAGAGGGATTGGCCGCAAACGGGTTGAGTGAAGACAATAATGGAAACACCGAATAAAAGATCTTTAATTGATATCTGAACTGATTATTCATTTAGTTTAGAATTCAAATAAAAATTGTTTGAATTTAGAAATTAGTTTAAGTGGAATGAAGTTTGCTTGGGCTGAAACGGTGGTTCCCCTGCATAAAGTACAGGGTTCTGAAGAACAAGATCTTATGTGAAGTGATTGAACAGAACCGCTCGAATCCTAAAACGTATTGATACTAAAGAAATGTTTTATTCAATTCATGAATCAATTCTCACAAGACTTTGAACACAGGTATCCAATCGAATAGCAATGCTTTCATTTCTTATTTGAATTCTGAACACAATATAGATATGAACCTCAATTGGATTGAAATTAAGACAACAATAATAGCAGTGAATATGAGTTAGAAATGAGTGATATTTCGATTAAATTATTAAAAATAAAAACAAATGTGAACTCAGATTTATACTGTCTCAGAAGCCTTTCGCTTTTGCTATACCTCCAAAGTGTCTTTTACAGGAGCTATGGTGTAGTACATAGCCTATGCTACTCAGATTAGCGACGATTTCGAGAAAATATTAGAAATAAATGACAGAACGGATGGAATAATATATACTTACGGTTAGAAAAGACGAGAAACGAAGACATAATCATTGAAATCGAGTCACGGGTTCTGTCAGTTATGACTTGCGATCGATGTTATGACCGAAGGAATCGTCCGATCAGTCAATCAATACATAGATGTTATTCAGTGTTGAGTTCGGTTTGTAGACCAGTGTC
>JAQIWA010001175.1:0-20511 GCA_034693305.1 Eueremaeus valkanovi
AAATTGCATTGAACTCGAAAATTGAATAACTCTGAGACCATAAGAGATAAAAATATGGTTTCAACGGATAAATTCATTATTTTATCATATCTTTCTAATCAATTGATCGAAACCAGGAAATTCCAGAACGATAAATATCCTTTCCATTTTTCCGGGATTTTTATGAAAACTAAAATTCAAATTTTATTTTCTTTACAATTAGACTATTATTTAACTATATCTTCATTTTAAGGCTTATTTAGTTTACATAGAAATTTAATTCAGTATTTAAATTCATCCAGAGTCTTGTCATTCTTTGTATGTATTGTAACTATATGCACCAGGCACAGTGCATTTCATTCTAATATTTAGTAATGATAATTTGGGTAAAGTTAGAATTGTGTATTAATGTGGGTCAGATTTGCAGTGCATTTTTAAAATTATTAACCAATAATTTTCATACCTAGGTTGAAAATGTCATTATAAGATTTTTAAATTTTTCGATTTTCAAAATTTTGAAAAACTTTACAACAATGGTGCAGGGACAGACAGATTATACAATTGTATTGACCTAAGATTATCACGAATAGACAATAAGTTATTCATAAGAAAATTGAAAAATGAGTATAACTTTCAGTTTTGAAAATTTTACAATGGTGGACGGACGGACAGACGGACAGCTTCTCAAGAACATAAGGGAGTATACTCCCTAAGAAGCACTTTTTTATTGTTTTCACGAAATATTTCAATAAATATAAGAAAATCAAATTGAAATCTATTGAAATATTTCGTGAGAAACAGTTGAAAACTGACTTTTTTATTGTTGGAACCGCTCTCGAGACTAGTATTGTTTCTTATAAATCTGAGCTCTATTTATAACCAATGTGTACTCTCTGGTAATAACGTTTCTGCATGTAAAGATTTGACGAGTTTTACATCTTCTCAGTTCAACAGTACTGAAGTCAAATGTGAAATATAGAAATAGTCCTGTCTTATGAGTAGAGCTGAGATTTCTAGGTAACAATAATAGTGTCGAGAGAGTGGTTCCAACAATGAAAAGTCAGTTTCCCATTGTTTATATCCAAATGTTTCAATAGATTTCGATTTGATTTTCTTAGTATTCGTTGAAACAATAGAGAACTGAATAGAGAGTTCATTGTTGGAACCGCTCTCGAGACTAGTTTTGTTTCATAGAAATCTCAGCTCTACTTAGGATTAATATTTTTATTTTATTTTCAATAAATATCTTCTAATGTATGTCTAATTTGATTCATAAAGCAATTATAACTCTATGTGTTTGAATCCAATGTGCATATACTGTTCCAGGTCAATAGTATTGACTCAATACTATTGATATACTGCCAATCTACGTATTAGAACCATGATGTTGGCCCAGAACCAAAAATTATAATTTAAATCCATTATTGAATTTGTTTTATTTGCCACTAAAATAATATTTATATTTATGCGTATATTCTTATAAGATATGTATAGCTTGGTATTACTTCTCATTATAAACTGAGATGTCCCTGACCTCAAACCCCAACTTAACGATTTCAAAATCAACAGTGTACTGTACAGTAGTACAGTGTGCTTTTATCTCTTCAATATTGAATGTTCAGTTCATTTATTTATCTAAAAACACATAAATAGCTGACAATTGAATCGACAGTATGTTTAATACCAGTGATGACAGAGTCATATGCTTTACATTACAACCAAAATTTAAAATCAATTTACACTTGAATTATACAATTATACAAAATTACACTTACATAACCTATACCAACCTAGGTGTGCCGAGCTTGGCCATCCCTGATCTAAACACAATAACTATTATTTTTTGAATTGTTGTGTTAACTGTTTATAGTTTAGCAATTCATTGTTGACACACGAGAATCAAAAATTGAATGCTTAACAGAATATTATTCAATTGATTCCTAAATTCAAATAAATATTTTTCAGTTAAATCACAATTATTTGGAAATGTCTTCAAATATATTCTTAATTATATTTTCAATGATTATAATTCAATACATTTTAGCAGAGAATACAAATACAACTTTAGAGGACAACGTAATTACCACAGAAGGTGTCACTCCTTCCGAAGAATACACAACTATCCAAATAACTACTGTCAATGCAGAGGACAGCACAGCCAGTAGTTCCCTGAGCACCGGTAGCACAGACAAAACAGGAAGTTCATCGTCTAAAGGTCAAATAAAAATAATAATCGGGTTAATAATCGCAGCCTTTCTTCTCATAACAATTGTCTCCATTTGTATACTAATTCTGTTGGCATTGAATCGGAAAGACGTTAAGAAAAGGCATAAAAATCAGAAATCGGATAAACATCGGAATCATAAGCAAACAGATGACAAGAATAATAATTATATGAATGACGTTCCGGACGTACAGTCAGACTATAACTCGAGATCACGAGAAATGCCTTCGGGTTCGGGTTCGTTCGTATTCTCCGGTCAGTCTCCCGATAAGCCCATACGTCGGGAGGAGACCTACGCGGACGCCTTCCGGGGCAATACGGCATCGGAATCAGAGATATTCAACAGACCGACAGATCTAGTGGTCAAACGCGACAAACCAGCCGGTGCTGAGTCAGGTGTACTCAAGGACAAACCAAAAGATGATAAAACAAAAGCTCTAAAACCGGTCTCGACTTAGAAACTCAATGCAAATAAAGTCGAGTTTAAAGTAAATCCAATTAAGAAATAAAGTTTTACTTATTTTATATCAGATTTTCTAAAAACAATTAATTTATTATTTTGTTATTCGTTATAATTTTGAAAAATAATATTCAATAAATAACATTATCAGTTTATATACTTTGACATATTCACCCTGGATATAAAATTTACTTGAAGACAGGTATTTGTAGTATAAATATAAGGTAAGTATTAAATATGTTATATTCAATATTCAATCACTTTTTAGATTAATAAAAATTAATTTAAATAATTATCGATTAAATAATTCAAATGAAACAAAATATTAAATACATTTAAATTATTTGAACCATTAATTTATAAAAAAATTTACCCTAAGCTCATTTTCATATTTTTAATGAGTGCTTAAAGCGGAGGAATACTATTGAATACTTCATTGGATCCGCTGAGAGGAGACTTCGGGAGAGATTTAATTCTAACCGAATTGAAGATATCTTTGTATCGTTTGAGCAAATTATCGCATTTGTCATTGTTTTCCTGATAATCGCCGCACAGATACTGGAGGACGTCATACATGGACTCCTGCATATAGCCCTCCAGCTCTACGTTCGCACTCCTGTCGCACGGTTTGGCATTGTTTGTCTTCGCCCAGACATCAACACAACAGTCGTGAAACTTATGGTATGAGCTGTGGTTTGAATTAAAAATTTAAGTCTCAAAACATTGAACTCAAATAAAAGAGTTCAGAATAAGCATGATTGAAATATCCTGATCATTGTGCAAGTAAGGTCCGAGGTCAAGTTTATTTCTTAGAAAAACTCAAATAAGCATTAATATCAGAATCGGTTTCTGCTTATAATAAAAGTTCATTTGAATGAAAACTATTATTTCGAGTCATGTTTTTTGTAGACATACTGTAGTTGTTAATTGAAAAATGAGCTCAACTATACTAGATCAAAATCAGATGAATAACTAAAAGACAGGTTAACTCATATTCTTTTGGGAAGATTACATACCAGCAAATCAATGGCAGTAAATGTTTATCGTTTTTGATTTGATTTTGTTTTGCTTTATTAATCTGTTCCGTCTCATACGTGTACTGGTTGTAGCACTTGATTGTGTCAGCCTTTGCATAGTTTCCGCATTTGCCGGCGTTTATAAACACGTTTCTCGTAGTCTCTGTCCGACACCTCTTCTTACAAACCTTTTGCATTGAAAACATCAATAGGTTAGTCACGTGACGACTGGTCTCGACCTCACGGGTGACCAAACATTTCTTGGTGTAATTTTTGCCCCACGACGTCATCTGAATGTCAGCTCTGATTTCAAAATCAAAACTATTTTTAAACTTATTTTATAATAAGAGTTAAATAAATTGAAAAACTTTTTAATAATGTATTCTTCTAAACGATAATCTCAGTTAACTGCACTGTATTTAGATAATCTTGATTGATCAATTTTTGGCGAGTTCACCCTGATTGAAATATTGAATTTACAGTAACATATTTAGACAATTCAATCCTAATTGATATTAAAGGTTCGTATTGTAAGTTATAATTGATAACTGATTGAACAAAATGCTTAAGACTTACTGACAATGACTCTGAACTTCTTTATCGTTCGGATACTTCCTATTGGGGTCTCCGAACACAACTAATTTCGATACGTATTCATCCAATTTGTCAATTGATTGCTGATTACACGGGATATCAATTGAAGAACTATATGAAAACAATGACAGCAATAGTGTAATCAAAACAATTATATTATTCATTCTTTACTATTAGAGTCAGACTTTACATATATTTTTAATTTAAAGAAAACTTTAAAATAGTTTGCATTTCATATAAATAGTTGAAAACTTGAAATATTTTCTGGTTTTACGGATTTCAAAAAATAGTGTTTTAAGGTTTTGGTCGAAAAACTCGTTTTAATATCTGATTGTTATCACAAAAATAACATATCCTTTTGCTATTTAAGTTGATTTTTAAGATAAACCTTTACAAATATAATCTTTACAAATACCTGCATGCTAATTAATGATTTTAATTATAACCTGATGATTTTGATTGCTGTATTAATATAGTTCCCGTTTAACTTATAATCCGAGAGAGCGCTAAAGTTTTAATATATTTAAATATTTTATTAATTAAATGTTTGATTTGATTATGACATTAAATATTAGAGAAATGATTAGGCATTACATTGCGATTCAATTTCTTGCATAAAATCATTGCAAAACCTATTTTCTTGTTATTAATACTTTGTTTTTTGTTTAAGATAGTATACAAATAAATATTGATTTGAAGTTTAAGTGCAAATTGAATATAAGACAAAATTATATGAAATGCTAAATAATAAAAGACAATCAATTGCTTATGGATTACAGAATCTGATTCATCCGAAACGAGAAGAATATGATCTGAATAGAAGACATTCATTCAGCGATCAATTGTCGTTAAATCGATCTGAAGATGTGGTCAATGCCAGCAATAAGTTATTTATTCACCAGAAGAAACGCAAATCTAATTATGAAATATCAGATCAAAAGTCCAATAATAACCTGAAGAGTGAGGACTCGTATGGCTGTAAAGGAGTATTCTATCCGAAGCGTGAATTCGATGACTACTTCATCAAAACTAATCGCTTTTAAACAAATAAATTAAGTTATTATTTATTTTATCATTTATTATTAATAGAGAAAACTACCTGTACTACTTGTAATACCAGTGCATTTATGATAAGATATTGTTATATAACATATAAAACATTGTTTATTGTATTTATAATATTTTATTTCTCTAGAATAACATTAAAGTAAACAAGATTACTTTAGTAAGTAGTGTAACATATCTTTCCAAAAGGTCCTGCGCCCAAAATGATAACTGTCCAAGTTGAGAAAATTTTATTTTATGAGAAAATATTCAATTAATAAATTCATAGTTAAATTGAGTCTATGTTTGATTTTTTTTTATAGATATCTGAATTTGAATAGAAATAAACCATGACATTGATGACATTGCTGAGTTTGCATTCTACTAATGAACAAGCTATTTTCTAATTGCAGTTTCCATTATAATTCAATTTAATTATTATATTATTTGTTAATGACTTGTAATATAAAAGTTTATTTTATGTCTATTTGTGTCTAAGGATTAATACAATCAGAATTCAGTACAAAAATAACAGTAAATAATAATTCAGTTCTAAAATAAATATATTTTTTCCATTAATTTCAAAACTTCTATTCAACCCATGTATTCAACCCAGTCCTTGACCGACGTTTGTATCGAAACATATTAAGAATCCTTTGAATGAATTTTAATATTTTTGTATTTCTGTCGCAATTCTCTCCCTTAACACAAGAGCCCATTTGGTCGCGCAGATAGCCCTCTTCGCAATAGCACCCGGGCTTACATCCTATGCAGTCTATGGACTGGCCCAACGATTTCATTACTATAGGACATAAGTCTCTGCAAGGGTTACCACACGCGAGGAATACTGGAACAAATAATACAGTTTAGTGGACAGTTAGCTCTACATACGCCTATACCTTCTCCATAAGAACAGACAGCCCTCGGACTGGGATCGGCTAATTTCGGGCACTCTTCCTGTGGTATGCACTCTCTCATGTCGTTCCTGAGACGGGGGCCCTTACAAAAGCAGCCGATGTCGCACTTTATCGGACAGACCAATGGGTCGTTCCTATTGATGCACAGCTCCAGACAACGACTCGAACAGTTGTCTTCATTACATATGAATACAAACTCATTAAAAATAATACTTTTATTCAGACGATTATAATCAGTGTTTTTGTTTGGCAGAGACAATGAGTTTGAAGGAAAAGCATTGCGTTTTGAGGAGAAAGTACTTTAGAAGGGGTACATTAGAATAAGCCATACGAGACATAAACTTTTGTATTGTTAGCTTTTCCTTCAAACTCATTGTCTCTGCCAAACTAATAGTGTGCTAATAATGTTATTATTGCTATTAATATGGATAATACCATAGATCTCATTGGGCGGACACTCCAGAAGGGAGTCATCAACGGGTTCTTCTACCGGGTCTATTGTGGACACTTCCGGATCAATTAGTTCGCTTCCACACAGTTCAGGCAAAACACACTTCAGGTTCTTATCCATATAATAACCTCTTCTACAGAAGCAACCAAGGTGATATCGCCAAGGCGGGCACATGACATGCTTGCCTATGTCGGAACAGAATCGGCCGCAATTGGTACCGGCTAACTTCCAAACCGCGTTCTCATATTGCCGGCAAACTAATGGATGAATTTTAACTTATATTTTCAACTTATTCTGAAATAATAGTAGCTATTCTTCAATTACTTGCGTTTATTTCGCTGACAGAGAATATGGATATAAATGTTAAAATAGTAAAAATTAATAGCATTTTATTGATTAGTAATTTTGTTTGTATTAATTGTTTAATAAATTATGTTATGTTTTGATATTATATTGAATTTTAGCCATTTTTATATGTAATTCGATATTATTTAATTTTTAAAGAGCGCCCCAATAGCTCACTGGTTAGAGGTGCACAACTCTGAGCTGGAGTTCGAGCCCGTGACCCGGTGGACCAAGATTTTTGGTTGCAATGGGCCCGTCACCTGTCCTGTCAAGTCTCAGGCGCGTAGCATTGCCTCCACTGACACCGCAAGGTGAAAACACTGCCTGTAACTGCAAAGGCTCGGCAATGTCTCCGAAAGGGCCCCCTGGTTGGTGCTCGCAAATGTCAGCTTAGATTAATTTTTAAATACGTTTTCTTGTATTGTTATAAAAAAGAGTATTTTTGAATCGTACTGCCCAGACATACAGGTATATTAATATCTCGATTAATTATGTGATGTCTGGACAATGATGTGATTACTGCCAGTTCCTCGTCTGCAAACATTTAAATCAGATATAAATTTATGATTGAGTTAATGCATAGAAATATCGATACTGTACTGTACTATACATTACAAGTATTCATATATTTAATACAATAACTGTTACAGAAGTATAGACTATAAAAGTTTGAATACAAATGTTTAGTCCGATTAGTCTTAAACAGCGATTAATAAAAAAAATATTCAAATATTATATTCTCTCTTCAGATCTATTGATTTGAATATTAAAAATCGTTTTCATATTCTCTTCGTTGTCTTCCGTGTCTTAACATTACTTTTTGTTGCCATTGGTGTAGTCGATGCCAGTGTCGTGTCGTCGTCCAAGTCTTCCGTCACATCCAGTTTCGATCTATAGCCGGATTTTTTCTTTTTCTTGGCTTTAGTCGTATTGCCGACGGCAACCATCTCAGTGATCATATGTATATGATCAAGGTCCATTAGACCGGCATCTGGAACCATTGATGTAGTGGTTGCACCCCTTGTGCTTTCTGGTCGGGCAGTTGAAGTCGACATCAAACCCTCACGAGTAGTTTTCGGTTTATTTGTAGTAGTTTTCGGTTTATTTGTAGAACTTTTCGGTTTATTTGTAGAACTTTTCGGTTTATTTGTAGAACTTTTCGGTTTATTTGTAGTAGTTTTCGGTTTATTTGTAGTAGTTTTCGGTTTATTTGTAGAACTTTTCGGTGCAGTTGTAGTAGTTTTGCGTTTATTTGTAGTATTTTTCTGTGAAGTTGTGGTACTTTTAGGGGTAGTTGTGGTACTTTTAGGTGTAGTTGTGGTACTTTTCGGAGAATTTGTAGTACTTTTCGACGGAGTTGTGCTTGAATAATCAGATCCTTTTCCTGGTGTCCTAGAAGTTGTTTCTGAGGGTTCGGGAGTTATAGATAATCCACCAAAATTTGAAATTTTGTTTTCATCGCTGGAGTTCTTATAATTATCGCTCACTTCCTTAATATCCTCATACTTTGCGATTTTGTATCCCAATGGGTATTGTGCGGGTGTAGTACTAGAAGAGCCGGGGGCTTCTTTTGTAGAGCCGCTAACAACTGTTGAGGTTTCGGTGCCTTTTTCTGTAGTACTGCTGTGGAAGTTGGTGGTGTCAGTGCCTACTTCTGTAGTACTGCTGACTCCTATTGTGGTGTCAGTGCCTACTTCTGTAGTACTGCTGACTCCTATTGTGGTGTCAGTGCCTACTTCTGTAGAACTGCTGTCTCCTATTGTGGTGTCAGTGCCTACTTCTGTAGAACTGCTGTCTCCTATTGTGGTGTCAGTGCCTACTTCTGTAGTACTGCTGACTCCTAGTGTGGTGTCAGTGCCTACTTCTGTAGTACTGCTGACTCCTGTTGTGGTGTCTGCGTCTTCTGATGGAGTGGTTGTCGACTCTAACTCTTGTATTGCTTTCGGTTTTCCTTTCATTTTGATTGTCATTTTGATCTTATCTTTGGATTTCTTATACTTTTTGCTTAAATCCTCCAATTCTTCCGGTGATATTGTGGTTGTCCCATCTGATCCGTCCTCTGGAGTGTCTGTTGTTGTCGTCATCTCTTCAATCGCCTCTTTTTTGCCTTTCATTTTAATTCTGATTTTTATCTTATCTTTACTAATCTTATACTTCTTCGACAACTCTTCCAATTCTTCTGGTGATACTGTGGTCGTAGCATCGGATCCGTCCTCTGGAGTCATAGTTGTTGTTGATTCCAGTTCTTCAATAGCCTCAGGTTTACCCTTCTCTTTGATCTTTATTCTGATCTTCTCTTTACTTATTTTATATTTTTTCGACAATTCCTCCAATTCTTCGGGAGATATGGTTGTAGTCGTTGAGCCGTCTTCTGGTGTCTCAGTTGTCGTTGAATCCAATTCTTCTATGGCTTTCGGTTTTCCCTTCTCTTTGATCCTTATTTTAATCCTTTCTTTAGTTATTCTATACTTTTTTGTCAATTCTTCCAATTCTTCGTCAGATATTGTTGTGGTTTCTGATGGAGTTGTTGTCGCTTCCAGTTCTTCTATGGTCTCTGGTTTACCCTTCATTCTGATCCTAATCCGGATCTTCTCTTTACTGATTCGATATAATTTGGACATATCTTCCAATTCTTCCGGTGATATCGTAGTTGTGGTCGACTTATCCTTATTATAGTCTTTGTCCTCATCTTTGGCCAAACACTGTTGTCTGGGAACACACTTGTCGTTGTCGTTGTCTCTAAAGTACCCTCTCTTACAAAAGCAACCACTAATACAGAGCCGTATTCGGGGACACATCCACTCCCTGTCAGCTTCGCTGCACTTCTGTCCGCAATGTGTTCCGCAATCCGTAAACTTTGATAAATAATTCGTTTAATTCTTTATAACTTTATATAATATTGAGTCAAATGCTATACCTTTTCATTTTTGGGACACTCTTTCGCTGTGTCTTCCTGTGGTAGAGTCGGACAGTTAGACTGTGCCACACAATCGCCTAATTCATTGCGATAATAGCCATCCGCACAGAAACAACCGGAAGAGCACATCAAGTGTTTGGGACATTCGCTGCGACGGAACAAGCTCTCACATCCCTGAGCACATCGAGACCCGCAGTCAGAGTAGACCTTATATCAGATAATTAAATGTTTTATTATTCGTACAAATATTCTCAAATTGCGTCACCGATTGGATTGAAAAAAACAATTATCAATCTGTACTTGGTTACATTGTGTCATTCAATTGTAGACTCACTTCATTTTGAGCGCATTTAATATCTTTGGTCTCTTTGTCGTCAATTCGTTTACATTCTGTTCAAAGAGTTAACGAAAACTAAATTTATTTTTTTCATTAATTTTTTAATGTATTCATTGAAAACATTACTATCTTTTGGCACACATTCCCCGTTCTCATTGCGCTTGTAATCAGCCGAACAGAAGCACCCGGATACACAGGGTTGTCTGCCAGCACAGGTCAATTAAGCATTGAGACAAATAATTATGAAAAGCAATGAATTTAATAATTAATTTCAATATAACTCTTATTATGATTTAAAATGATTTACTTTTCGGCGCAATTCTTATCAGTCAAGTGGTCTTCACACGTCTGACCACATCGTTGGCCGCACTGTCTATAAATTTGCATTTTAATAATTCAAATATAATTTGAGCAAGACCAGAAGAAAACCTGAATTCTTCGTTGGAGTCACAGTTCGGACTGACAGGCCTCCTGGGTGCTGATACCAGTGCGCACTCGAGCATCGGAATGCAGACTCCATTTTCGTTTCTGATATAATAACGACAATAACAGTCATTCATAACTAACCCTTTTGTAGGCATTAAAGGCAATAATGAAGATTTTTAATTGATCTGGATGTAAACGTTTGAAAAATGTCAATGTATCCTGTGCATGTTTATAAACTGATTTGTTCTGCAACTGAACTGTCTATTACACAATATTCAATACAGTCTCTAACTGTCTGTATGTGTGCACACATTATGTGTTAACCCTTTTTATACTTTTAAATGTAATTCATTATAAGTTCCAACAAATGTTTGTCGACTACCAAAAGATTTTCGTCTCATTACTACTTCATGTCTACTCTATTATTTGCCGCTCACCTGAAGAAGCCTTCGGTACAAAAACAACCGCTAATACCTTGAATGAACAGTTGATAAAAGTTTCAAAATTAGCACAAAATTTGTTTTGCATAAATGATCTGCAGAAACAATGCCTACATATGCGTCTCATAGGACAGATCACTTTTCTGCTCAATTCCTCGCATGACTGACCACAACGTGTTCCGCACTCATTGACTGAAATCAATATATTAAGAGATTATAAATATTTCGAAAGCAATAATCACTCGATTGAATACATTGTTCATTTGGTGGACAAACTGGTGGTATCCTAATTGGGTTGGGTGGCCCTGTGTCTGGACATTCCAATTCTGGTATACAATCGCCTGGAAACAAAAAATGTTGTCCGATTGGTTACGAAATGAGCAAGATCATATACACAAGCAAACCATATTCGTTGCGATAAAAGCCTTCTTTACAGAAGCAACCGCTGACGCACTGCCTATTCTTCGGACACTCGGTGTGCCTACCGAAGGCATCGCATCCCTGTGCGCAACGAGTACCACAAATACTGTACTCTTCATTCTCTTCACAATTGACTCTGTCCTTAGTCTTGATTCTCATTTTGATTCGTTCGCATTCCTTAGTGTTTTCGCAATACATATAATGAATATAAACTAAAATCAATGGAAAACAAAGAATGCATACAATTCTTGAAACACATTTTCCCCCTTCGTTACGGTAATTGAATTTCTTGCAGAAGCACCCGGATATACGAGTTTTCATTTTACCACAGTTCTTTTTATCATTTATATCAGCACAGGTCAGAGCGCACCTCTCTTTGTCCTCATTGTCTGAAATGATACTTAAAGTATAAAATTTATAATAATTTTTATTTTTCCAAAATCTTAGCTAATAATTGAAATAACATCTTACAGCAACAATAATATACCTTGCTACATAATAATAACAAATTAATCGAACAATGTTTCTAAATTCTAATTAGGTAAATCTACGAATAAAAACTTCATAGCTGGGTGATTTGATAATCATTATGAAACTTATCTTTCTCTATGAATTCCAATCAGATTTCTAATCAAATCAACTCAAATACAAAACAAAAACTTGAAATCATTTTTCAATTCAAACTCTGCAATATTTGATTCAAGCTTTACTAATTGATCCTGCTCTTTTCATCACATCAGAGATAGCCAATGGGTATAACGACAGGGGGTTCAGCCAAAATTTTGGACAACCGGGGTACAATGAATAAATTTTTTTCTTAAAATGCACCCCTTTTCGGGGTTTCGACACTAAATCATTGAAAAATAGAAGGCACCCCAGGGCCCCCGTCAAAATCTTAGGGGTCTACCCTTCTCTACCCCTTATTGCCTATCTCTGTCACTTATCTACTACATTACAGTTGAAAGAAAATTTCATCTTTGGGTTCTCAGTTCAACTAGGTTATGATTGATCAAGATTTTGGAGACAGGGCAATTTTAGACGCAGACAAATAATGAAAGCCCTTATTTTCTGAATGATTATTATTACACATGAATTACATTCTTCTTTGTCTTCGCACTTCTTTTCTTTATAAATGGCTGGACTTGTGTCCGGACAGTCCTCTCCTTTAACACAGTTTCCATAACCATCTCTGAAGTAGCCTTCGATACAAAAACAACCTGCGCTACATTGCTTTTTAGAGCAATAAGTCTTCTTCTTCTGTAGTTCACACGACTGTCTGCAACGATCGCCGCATTTGTTGTACTCTTCATAATCACCACATTTTTGATTACTTTTCGACAACTCCTTAATCTCCTGACACTCGAACTCTTTGACACACTTTCCTTGAAAGTATAAATCACTTAATATCTGAACCGAACTATTCTATCATTAATTAATACCCTTATCGTTACGATAATAGCCGTCAGCACAGAAACAGCCGCTGATCTGTGAATAGAGTCAAAAATAATTAAATCAGTTTTGAATAATTGAATAAAAGTTTTATTGGAATAAAAATTTCTATAAATTAATCGCAAATTAATGAATGATTAATAAATAATTGATTGATAACTTAGAACTTTTGATTTTAAAAATATCCCAGATTTTTTATTCACATATCTATGTTAAACATGAAAAATAATGATGTGCTGGCTATCATCTTGATTATAATAAAAATCTGTTTACTCACACACAATGACCTTTTGGCACAAATGATATTTTTATACAAATCCGTGCATTTTTCACCACAACGTGTTCCGCACTCTGTCATCCGTGTCAAATAAAATTAAAATATTATTAAAAATACGAATAAATGTGAAAAATTGATTGATTTTTTCGTGAAATAAATGAAATAAAAACCAATGAAATACCTGAATGTCTTTCTATTTCCGGACATTTATTAGCTGTTATTTTAGCCTTAAAATTGGTTATTCCTGCCTTGATCACTGGACAGGACTGTATAGATTGTGAAAGATATTAAAATAATTATTGATTCAGTTGATCAGAAAATCTACAAAACATCAAGATCACTAGATTATCCTGAAAAACAAAAACAACCTACCTCCTCCCGAACACAGGCTGCTTTGTCTTTAGGCCTGAAGAAGCCTTTATCGCAAAAGCATCCAGGCTCTATGAATGTACAAACAATTTCACATTGAATTTCAATACAAGTGTATAAATGATCTATGAACTAATACCGCACTGGGGTTCACACGAGTCCGGGGGTGCGCACTGTTCTGTGCAATGATTGCCTGAAATAGTTTCAATCAATTCGAGTCAAACAATAAAATGGTTATAAATATGGCTATAATTATAACGAATACCGCATTCATCGAAGTGTTCATATTCTCTGCATTCAGTCGGTTCTGATTTTTCCCTCTCTTTCGCTGTAATTGTAATCTTTTTGGATTCGCCGACAGATGGATCACATTCATTGATGGGCACACAGTCTTCGGCTTTGTTCCGATAGAAGCCGGACAAACAAAAACATCCCGGTTCGCATTCTAGCCTAAGTGGACAAGAGCGTTGTTCCGCCTGATCATCACATGTCTGGCCACAAGGTATGGCACATTCTGAGCGATTCAATAAAAACATTATTAAATAGTATAAAAACTAACCAGAGATAACCAGACTGGTCGAACTCAAGGAAAGGTTCAAGCTAAAAATGTTAGTGCCATTTAAAGTAGAGAGTATAAAATCAAGCAGGGCTCAAATTTTCAATTTAACAAGAGGCTCAACTTGCACCCGGAGCCTACACTCTGGCCACCACAGCAACAAACCTCTGAACTGTTCATTCTTTTTAGTGCACTTGTCCTTCATTTTCATTTTCAGTTTAATTTTAATTGTAGTGATTCTCCTGATCAGAGCCGGACAGTCCTATGTGAACAATAGGGTCACTTTTAATCTATTCAAGCACAACAGTGACAAATGAGCAACTTACTTTTTCAAGAACACAAAAGCCTTTACTATTTCTAAAATATCCTTTACTGCAAAAACAACCCGACACACCATTAGTGGGGCATTGAGGGGGTGGGTCGCACAGTTCAATGCAATGGTCACCAAGGGGAAAATATTCCTCATTTTCATCACATTCAGGGATATTATTCTCATTGTCCTCATTATCCTTCTCCTTATCATTCGGCTGTTGATCGGGTGGTGGGGAAGGACACTGATCTGATTTGACACAATCACCCTTCTCATCCCTATAATAGCCTTCATTGCAGAAGCACCCGGACTGACAGCTACTCCGTTTGGGACAAACCATCTTATTTGTTAAATGAAAGCAATCCTGAATACAATTCTTATTGCATTCGTTATAGTTTTCATTTGAACCGCATTTCTGTTTCTCTTGTTTTATAGTAATGGAGACGAGAAGTGCCGCACATTCTGTCAGTGTTTTAAATATCAATTATATAATAGTTATAAGTTTGCAATTCATAAGAAAATTCTTTAATTTGAAATAAATGTGAACCGGATTCTGGCACACAATCGCCTCTTGCATCGCGAAGGAAGCCATCTTTACAGGAACAGCCCACTGTGCAAGCGGACGGACATACCTTTGTAATTGAGAATTAATATTTCAAAATCAAAGTTAAAGAGAAAATTGATGATTGGGTACTCCACCACTGTATGTAATACTGACTTTGGGTGGCCGACACAGTTCGACACAATGGTTGGCGCAGTCGTCCAGTCGTTCATTCTTTTTCTTGCATCTGATTGTGATCTTAATCTTTAACCTCTCGAACGAAAAGCGACCGAATTTACACTGCATTTCATTCACGCATTGGTTCTTATTATTCCTATAAAAGCCATTCTTACAGAAACAGCCGCTAATCAAGTGTCAGAAGAAAATCGATATTTTTTGAGACTTTAATTATATTATGATTGAAAATATATATAACAATAATATATATAAATAGCTATTACTTAATGCAAATCTTTCTTTTAGGACAGACATAATCCTTGCCCACTGTCTCGCAGGCCTCACCACATCTATTGCCGCACTGGTTGTGAACTTCATTTTTACCGCATTTTTTCTGTAGTAATGGCTTAGGAGTTGACAGTTCGGGAATGGGAGGACACATGAAAAAGCTATCGACTCTGTTTGATACGAATGTTCCAACTTTACCCAAGGTCATATCCTTGACACATTTTTGTTTGTGGTTACGGTAGTGGTCTTTGTCACAATAGCACCCAGGGTTACATTTTTTGGGACATTCTTCCAAATTATAATAAACAATATTTCAATTATTTTCAACAAATAACTGCCATTGGAAACATTGGTCACGATTGGCAAACCCTGACCCTGATGTCTATTTATAAATGATTGAGATAACTGACCTGATGGTGGACTACATTGTTCTTCACAGGCATTGCCACACATTTCGAATTTTTCGTTTCTCTTACAAAATCCAACCGCAAAGCAATCTTTCTGTGAATAATAATAATAATAATTGAAATATCAATAAATCAAAACTGTTTTCAATTGTCTTATTGCAAAGTGAGTCCAAACCCTGGGAACACAATTGCCTTTGATATTCCTGGCATAGCCTTTATTACAAAAGCACCCAGGCTCACATGGGCTATCTTTCATATTGCAGGTGATATGTTTGAATAGTTTGCACATTTCGGTACATCTGATGCCACACTTCTCTGTTTAGACCAAAGACTTGTGAATTAAACTACAATTAATAGAAGTATTTCTGACAATACGAACGATAATGTTCGCCATACGGACAGACAACTGGCTTAGGAGTGGTTGTGACCGAAGTTTGCTTCAGTTTGTTTGTGTCAACGCCATCACATTTAGCAGCCGGAACGCAAAGGCCTAAAACAATAGCAAGATTAATTGAGAACAATTATCGAATATTTTAATAATAAATTAATTCATACCGTCATCTCCTCTAAAGTGGCCATCGATGCAAAAACAACCCTTCTCACATCTAATCAGAATACAGTATAATTTATATTTTTAGATTGTATCCTGGCTCAAATAAGTCAATTAGTTTAATGCAATTTAGAATTAATATTTTATAATAATTATAATCCAAAATAAATAATAATCAAATCATAAAACCTATTTAATTGACAGACATTTTTGCCAAAATTCCGACATTTTTCAGTACAAATGTTACCACAAGTGACGAACACTTCACTCCGACCGCATTGTATAGACTTGACGGTTGAGTTGGCCTCAACTGCTTTTATTCTATTATAACTTTCTGCTTGACGCGAATCACATTGTTTGCCGATCACGCAATCCCAGGCCCAATTTCGATAATAGCCTTGCTTACAAAAACAGCCAGCAGAATACCGTTTCTCATCGCAGTAAATAGTTTTGTTGAACCTATCACTACATAATCGACCGCAATCTGGATCATATTTATAAATTATGATTAATCGATTTATAATTCATAAATGTATCAAATGAACCTGTTCCTTTGAATGCGAACTCCGTATTTCGAAACAAAATACATTCTGTTTATTCAAAACAATATAAAGTTAATTAAAATGAAGAAAAAATGGCATAAAATTAGTCAATAATTGGTTTATTATTATTTTTTTTGCTTGTCTTACGTGAAAATATTCCGCTTATTTGTAAAAATAAAGATAAGAGTATTAAACATAAAATATTCATTATTTGTACTGAGAATCATATGCGACAGGTATTTACTATTAAGTAAAACATTTTTTTAATTAATTTATTAAAAAAAATTTTAATTCACATAAATTTTGGATTAATTAAGTGAAACATAATATAGATTTCACAATTATTTTCATAACTTTTTTTTATTAAATAATAAAAATTGTAATGAATTATAGAAAACACTGTATGTATTCCAAGACATCTCAATAAGCAATGTAAAAATTAGTGCCGTTTTCTAATATGAGTCACTCTAACGTATTTACGTTTAGATCTGGTATTAATTGCCCCACAATTCTCATAACTAACACATTTTCCGAATTCATTCCTAAGGAAACCGTATTTACAAAAACACCCTTTCCTGCAACTCCTTCCACAAACGGGTTTTGCCTTCAGATCTGTACAATAAGAACCGCAATCATTGCCACAATTCGTGTAAAATGAATTTTGATCGCATTGGACGCACTGGACGGGTAGTTTGCACTGGTCATCCGGCACACATTCACCAGATTCGTGCCGCAAAAATCCTGATCCACATAAGTTTACCATTAATTCTATGATAATTCAAAATAATCCGAATAAAACTGACCATCGATACAAAAGCAACCCTTAGTGCAGTCCTCTTTGCAGTCAATCCTGTCGTCACACGACTCCATACACAGATTGCCGCAAACCTAAAGTTTGCAAAACATTTCTAAAATTATTTGAAAATAGATTTCAATTAAAATAAATGAATGAATGAATGCTTGCGTTATATTCTTCATTCGCAGAGCACTGGGGTTTAGGTGTTGTAGTGGTTGGCAAATCACAGTCGTCCTTCTCAACACAAGCACCATCCAAGTCCCTATACAAGCCCTTCTTGCAAAAACATCCCTCTTCACATTCAGTGGGGCACTTGACCGGACGGATGAGGTCTTCACACGTCTCACCGCATCGATGGCCGCATTTCTTGTAAACCTTTAGAAATATAAATATTATATAGAATTGAATTATAACCCAAAACTGAGAGACAATTAATGTATACTTCAGTTTCGTCACATTCCATAGGGTCGGGAACACAACTGGCTTTGGGAATACATGTTCTGTCTCTATCTCTATAATAGCCGGGTTCACAAAAGCATCCGATCTCACAAGTGAATGAGCACTGGAGGTTAGATTTGATCAAATCATTGCATTGCTGACCACAATGGGAACCACAGGTCGAGTACTTTTCATTGGCATTACATTTTGGGCTTTCTTTGCACTTCTTCCTCGGAACACAGTTTCCTTGGACATCCCTCTTGAAGCCCTTCCGACAAAGGCATCCCTTCTCACATGTGAGCGGACAGGTCTCTATATTGACCCCTTCCAGTAAATCATCACAGGATTCAGTGCAGAAGTTGCCACAAGTCGTATACTCCTCAGTCATCATACAGTCCTTCTTCGCCTTATTATAACCGATTCGTTTGATTTCGCATTTATTCTTCGGAACGCATTGTCCGGATTCTGATCTATAGTAGCCTTTTGCGCAAAAGCATCCGTTAAAGCATAACATTTCGTCACAAGTGGCCTTGGTTTTGCTGCTCAAGTCCTTGCACCGACGAGTACAGTCGGATCCGCACTTGTGATAGACCTCATGCTGTTTGCACTTTAAGTTATACATTGATTGTTCGCATTCTTTCGGTTGAACACAAACGCCATTCATATTGCGCACAAAGCCCTCTTTGCAGAAGCAGCCCCGGGAGCACTTGTCAGGACATACTCCTCTATACCCCTTCATATATTCAGGACATGTTCGGCCACATTCGTTACCACACCACCAGAACACTTCATTTGGTCCCTTACACCTCTGGGCTTTTAGTTTGCAAATACACTGTTCATATTTGCAATGAAATCAAGTAATAAAGAGTCGATTAGTTTTGAAAATTAATTCTTTGAATTCTTATAAATAGTTTTCGAATCTAATATTAATTACTGAATACCTGATCCTTAGGCACACAAATCCCGTCTGCATTCCTGTATAAGTCTTCATCACAAAAGCAACCGGGCTTACATTCTGGAGGACATGATTTATCAGCTGATCCATCAACCAATTTACATGACTGGCCACATCTAGACCCGCATTTGCTTTAAGAAATATGAGAATATTTATTAATCACTTAATTATTTATTTTTAGAAATGTTCTCTATATTTGAAGACAACCTAATCCTGATCTAAATTCAATGATCTTGCTCATTTGACAACAAACCAAACATACCTATAATGTTCATTGCGTTTACATTTTTTATTTGGTTTTTCTGTTTTCGGTTTCTTCGTTGGCCTTATTATAGTTGAGACTTCAGTTTCCGGTTCTTTGATTTCAAGTTGTGTTGTGTATGTATATACTTCTGTGAATTCTATCACCTCGGTCGTTGTCTTTCTTCGCGTCGGCCTTCGGGTCGGTTTTCGAGTCGGCTTTCGAGTCGGCCTTCGAGTTGGCCTTCGAGTCGGCCTTCGAGTGGGCTTTCGAGTCGGCTTTTTAGTTGTTATGTAATGGATTACATACTGATATAGGTATTCATATTCTTCGATCGAAATATTTGCCGATATATTATAGCTTTCTTCCAATTTATAGTCGTATACATTAGTATTAATGCATCTGGTGTAGACACAGGGTCCCTTAGGGCGTAGACGGTAATAGCCCTTCTTGCAGAAGCAGCCCCTCCCACAAATTCTGGGACAGACTAGCAATCAATTCAGAGATTATAACTATTTTTATTTTAATTTTTTTAATATATTTTTTTTATAAAATCTAATTCTTATTAACTGTAAGCAAACAAATACTAATAAACTAACCTTTCAATTGTGGACAGACTTCTATACATCGATTACCACATCTATTAAAATAAATATCAAATATAAATCAATTTTTTATCACCCGATATGTTTAGGTTTGGGAATTGTATGGGCTCTATAGTATGGCATATCTGTACTTGATCAATTTCTGCTATCAAAACTTATATGAGATGGTTACACTCTATAAGGATCAGTGCAGAAAATAAACATGGTAACTCATTGAACTATAATGTTTATGCCCTAAGGAACTCAATTTTGATTTAGGGTAGAAAATAGCATTGCGTTGCTTATATTGGCTCCAGATTTGATCAAGTTCACATAGTTGAACTTTTTCAAACAAGATATGATCCGTATATAGCTTGATTGCAGCACTCATTCTACAGTATGTTTGCATTATTTGACTAATAATTCAATAGAATTCTTAACATTCAGTATTGAACTTATAT
>JAQIWA010001176.1:0-20489 GCA_034693305.1 Eueremaeus valkanovi
GACAGACGGACAGACAGACAGACAGACAGACAGACGGACAGCTTCTCAAGAACATAAGCGAGTATACTCGCTAAAAAGCACATTATTATTCAGATAATGCATATATAAAGCGCACATAAATCCTATTGAATGTGACTTTTCATAATAGACGACATTATAATAATATTGTAATGCATTTTGTTCTTTAATCCTGACTTTTAAACATGAAATTTAAGTATAAATATATTATATTTTATTACATAAAAGGAATAAATTGAGTCAATACTTAAGGGTATTTAGGAAGTGCTATCAAAATTTATACCTTTCCCCTGTTTTTATTTATTTATCTTTTTATGAAAATTTTTGGCTTCAGTTTTATTATAGATATAAAAATAAAATTCTTATTATAAAGTTTGAGCCAATACTGTACTAAAACATTAATATTTCGAATATTTTCCTTTTCTCTAAATTTTTTATTTCACACCGAAAGGAGATTTAACTGCAATACTTAGGAAGTGTGCTTTCCAACACTGCACCGGCACCAGTGCCCATCATTGATGCCAACATCAATTGGCTATATCTCATAGACATATGAGTGCTCTGGGACTGAATATTTTTGCTTTTATGCTGCAATATATCGATCATAAATATTTATATGTTTCCTATGAATATGAATACAACACAACGTATGATATCTTTTTATGTATGCCTTTTGCTTAAGAATATTACTGTTTTTGATGTCTCCGATGGATGTAAAGTAGAGATTCAAAGGGATAGGAAAGAGATTTGTGTCAATGTATGCCAATAATTATGATATATATCTATAAATATTTAAATAGGATTTTATCACGTTTTTTGAATCAGTATAAGAATATAATCGTCTAATAAGTTGTACTTTATTTCTCTTTTATTTGTTTCCACATAAAAATTATGAATAATCTATAGAAGAATGTGGAGTCAAATTGTAAATATTTTCATTTTTTTCTCCTTTCTTTGAAAATAGTAATATCAATAACAGTTTGCTTTACGATTCACTCTTATATCTTATGCTTCAGATTTTTAATATTATTTTCTGATTCTTGAAAAAAAATATTCAAAAAATATTGATTTTCTCTTTATATAAAAAATATATCTCAGACTTTGATATAATATCTGCTTATTCTGAAAAACAAGTCATGAATTGAGAAAAAAAACTTTCACTTAAATAGAGTTCAGGAATATTCGGACGAAAGAAAAAGTGTCAATAAATTCAAACTCAATAAAAGAATATTTAGTTTTATTGTCTTTATTGAACATTATATGAATTTTGATTAAGTTCTGACATTGTATTCAATATTTGTAGTCTTTTCAAACAAAAACAAACTAATAGAATTTTCATAAATATTTCATTCAATCTCAATTTTTGGTCAAGAATATCCTTGGTCCTTAAAATCTGACAAAGGGCTGAATTTGAAGTTAAAAAAATATATATTTGATGTTTAACTCAATTTATGTATCTTTATTTGCAAATCAAAAGGGAGTTAACAGAGAAAAAAATTTAAATGACTTTAGATAGCGATGTGAGGGAAGGGAGAGAGAGATTATACATAGCACTGAATGGATGTGCAAATGAATATTTATTTTATAGCTGGTGTGGCTCTGAGTCGGAAAAACTTATAGCTCTTATTCATTGCCTTCTCTTATCTGTCAAATAAAAACTATTGCCTAATAGTAGCGACAGTTGGGTTGCAATGCATTGTTAGTATTGCACAAAGTTTTTCATTCATTTAATTCTTATTTTTACTGATTCTGTACTTTATCTGCAATTTCTGTATTACTTTCACTCTCTTATAATACTATAGAAACGCAGAGTATTTCCACTCATTTGACAGCCAGTCTGAGAGAGTGATTGACAAATCGATATATAAATACAATCTCTTTCTCTTCGATGATATTTATAGAGAGATCAGTTGTTGACATATTTTTTGTCGCTAATCCTAAATCTTATTATTGTATGTTTGCTCGACTGCCCACCACTGATATCAAAATATTCTTTAATCCCTTTTATGTTTTTTTTTTCATATATAATCATTCAGACAATAGAATAGTATTTCGTTTCCTTTATTTTTACATTCAGTCAATTCATCAGAAAATGAGCTCAAAGTCTAAATCAAACTATAATTTTCACATTTGGTTCAGAATTGCGAAACTATTTTGGCTAAGGATTTGTGTATTCAAAGCTGTTATCATAGCTTTTGGGCTAAAACTAGAATACTTCAAAAGTTTAACAGAATCTATAATTTTGCTTAAATGTCAAAAATGAGAAAAAACTGAATAATTCAAACAAAGCTGAATTTTTCCTGATTTCAATTTAATTTTCTGAATATTTACTGTTAAAGTAGAGAAATAATAATAAAGATATTAACTATAATTTAATATCGATTTGAATGAATCCATTTGCCTATTAAACAACAAAAAATTGGTTAGCAAAAATGAGCAAGATACAGTAGTGCTCATTAATTATTATAAAACAGACTACGATTTTCTATAAGATTAATGTATAATTAATAAGCCTGTATAATTTAATATTTGAAACATCGATCAAATTCTATAATTAATCGCAGAACACTGTTCTGGACTAATTTTAAAAATTGATTTGATTCACATCAATCATATTTGAGTGAAATATATATTTAATAAAAAGTAATTTTTTATCATTAGTTCTGAAGTTTAGGAGAAAAATAAGTTTTTAATAATTCAAACGTAATTTTGTTGGAAAGAGTGAAGAAAAAACATCCACTACTGGCCAAGTAGTAGAGCTATAGCTAAGAAATATTGTAAGAAAAATGAGTTATAATTTTTCATACATTCATTGGTACAGAAAAAAAATATAAATGATGTGTCAGAAAATTAAACGAACAGAAACCACAGCAAAAGTTAGAGAGAAAGCGAAAAATATTTTTATAAAATTATATGAAAAAAGTTAAGAAACATAAAAAAACAAATATAAAAGATAAGCAAAATATATATTAAAAACATTTCTTTCAATTTATTAAAGTATTTTTTGTGTGCTTTCAAACAAAACACAATCAAAACTATCATAAAAGTTATGGAAAGAGTTTAATGAAAAAAATAATGAAAACATATTTTTATGTCAATTAGATTTGGAATTTGGGTCACATAAGGCATACATTCAAAGGTCTTCTGACAGAATTCGACTCAAACCCAGATATTCAACAAAATTCTTATCATAGCTGAACCTAAATTAGAAACTGTTTCCTAAACTAAACTGGAGCATCTTAAACAACATGATGGATTCTTATTGAAAATATAGTGACATTCCATTAAGCAGAAGATTCTTGAATTTTATCAAAAAAATCTGCAAGTTGGAATTTCATAAAGAATAAGATTGATGTAGATGTTTTGAATATAAAAAGTGCATAAAAAACTTTCCCATAATTTTCTAGCAAGGTACAAATATCGATTGAAAGCGTACATATTCCTTGTAGGAAGATTGCATAACATAACCTACATAACATTTTCATGCACCAATCCCCTTTCGGGGACACTGCCGAGCCTCTGCGATTACGGGCAGTGTTTTACCTTGCGGTACTACGCGTCTGAGACTTTACAGGACAGGTGGCGGACTCGTCGCAACCACCAAATTTTGACCCACCGGGTCGGCTTGAACTCCAGCTCTCCAGCTAAAAGTCGTACATTCTAACCAGTGAGCTATTGGGGCGCTATTGTAGGAAGATTAATTTATAGAATAATGATAACGACATTTAGATATTAATATATTACTTAAATAATGATAAATAAAATAGAATACTATTTCCACTACTTGTAAGTCAATACAAATTATATATTAATTTACTTCTAATCATCTAATGATGTCTTTATATAAAATCTATAAATATTTTGTTTGTAGAGATGTTTTGAAATAATTAACTATCGATTTATCAGAAAATTACATATAATTAATGTTAGAATATTTGAAATAAACATCAATTTATAAGTTAATCACTATTTTGAAGACAACTTTGTTTGGAATTTATTGGCGAATAAATTATTGTAATTATCTGTTTCTTGGCTTTAAATATATAAAACATGACATTTATTTCAGACATAATATGACATAAATATTTGATGGCAAGAAAATTAGATAAAGACAACTCTATTTGGCTGACGAGTATGAGTGCCACCAATACATTGGCGAAACAGACAACCAGAGTATTCAGTATTGCTATTACCGTATAATAAATGCGAGTCTAATGGCATTTAATATGTATTGTTCGCCAATATAACCAAAAATATTTCATACTATTGGTGCCATCAATCATATTCAACATTCATCTCGTGTCAAATCTATTTTTAAATAACTTCTCTCTCTTTTGTATTCCAGACCTGTTGTAGAACTTCAATAAACTTATATTCTTTAACCGCAAGAATAAGGCTTAGAATCTTATGGTTCACCCAATCATATACTTCAGTAAAAACTAGTCGTTTATAAAATATATTTTGCAAACATTACGGTCTAAATGTGCGAACAGTTAATCAAATAGATTTGAAATCACTTTTTAATTACTTTAAGAATACTGTATATATTGTAGAAAGCAATGAATTGCTTAAGAGTTAGTTTGCAATACATTATACAAATAAATGCAAAATTAATTAAAAAGGAATATTGTTTTCAATCCTTAAACAAAACTAATTTAGAAAAACATCTATTCAGAGGAAAATTGTTTTAATCCATAGAAAGAGAGGATTTTTCGGCCAAAAATAGGTTTTAATTTGAATTCGGAATTCAATTCGTTTGTTTGAAGACATGATATGAATAAAGAAATGAATGCATTAATGAAGAAGTTTTTTTGCAGTACTTTTAGTTTGATTTGATTTATCCTTCTTTCCCATTGAGTTGTTTTTAGTGAGAAAATTAGTTTTTAGCTCTAATTTCTAATTTCAGGCAAAGGATTGATTAAAGTGCACTTCAGAACTAATAACTGGGAACTCGACTCACTATTCTGGCCGTGTATTCAAATATATTTTTTTTTATTTTGTTTTATTTTCATTTATAATCAATTTATTTAATACAAGTCAAGAGACGATATGTGAAAGAGTAGACGAATAAGCCGTAACTTATTTGTATAGAAAATGTTAAAACCTTTAGCTTTCAATTACTGCCGATTCTTATTATATCAGCAAAACTTTTTGGTTGTATTTTAATTAATTTCTATCCGCGGAGTCAGTTTCGGGCGCTCTGTCTGTAGGGGCTGTATGTGAGTCTAACAGATCTGTAAGTTATAATACCAGAGCTCTAATACCAATTAAGCAGTGTCTGAAAGTGGTATATTCACTACTACTTGGCCTAACATTCATCTTCAACAGAGCAAAGACCAACTAAATGAAAATGCAATCAATGGCCACAATATAAGAGGCATTTTTCGCTACATATCTATTGAAAACAGAATTCAATTCATTTATTCCGAAAACACTATAAAATTCATGAAAAGTTCAATAAATAATATAATTATTAATAAATCTGAATTCAATTATTTATTGAATAATGTGTGAGAATATACGGTCAGCCAAACCAACTGAATGTTTGAAACAAAATTATATCCACTTTTATATTTGGTTTTAGTAATCTATTTAATTATTTATTTAATAATATTCGCGAATATAATATTGAATTTTAGGGACGGAATCAATCAATCGATAAATAATAACGAGTAAAATATTCATAAGATTCTGCTATATTATCGATGGGTGAGATTCGCAGAACTGTTGTCCAGATGTTTGTCCAACACTTTCTATGCATACGTTTGTTATTCAGAAAACTAGTGGCAAATCCTTTAATACCAATTCAATTAAATTAGTCGAATAACTAAAACACTTATGTTTTTGAAAATTTAATTTATTTGTTTAACACTTGTATTCCCTGTTATTATTACTGTACTAATGATTGAATGCCTTGTTTAGTCCGACAATGCATTAGACTTAAGATCATTATGTTTTGAAAACACTTTTATTTTAATGAAAATATTATTTCATTCATTATATTTCAATATTTTAGTTAAAAATATTTAAATAATAAAAGCAAACAAATGTTGTTTATATTTCATTATTATTTATTTAATTTATAATTTGCTCTAATTTTCTGCAAAAATATAATTGTTATATAATATGATATAATTGTATAGCTATCTAGGAAATGAACCTGATTGGCATTATTTATTCTTGTTCACTATTAGGTTTGTTGAACTTTGTCCTTCTAAAAACGTTACCAAGATAATTTAAGTTCACGTCTGAACTATAATATCTGTCAAACGATTCTTTTCAAAGATTTTCAGAGATTTCCAAAAATTTTTAATTTCCTCTATATTTTTGTCCATTTATTTAAAGCACACAATAGCTTAGGTCTAGTTTTTGTCATTTACTCAAACTGTCATTTGTTTGTATGCATAAAAAAACTTTTTTCTATTGCATAATATATATTCAAATTAGTAGTCGTTGTAAAACAGAATTGAAATTCAATAGTTATAGTGATCTAACTGTAAGTCCTTAACACAGAATTGTGCTATAAATCTAATCAAACTATAAAATGTGCTGAACTCAGGTGCAGATTATTGCACAGACAGGCGGTCCTATAAATTAGAATAATGAAACACTACATGCAGTTCGGATTGTATGGGAGATCGGGCACTGGTATCAGTGTATGACTGGCCCTCACTTTCATAGTAGAGAGAGTGAAAACACTTTCATAATCTAATCGTATGTTTTAAGTGCAATATGTGTTTCGGATGCGTTTATCATTGAGAGTAGCGCCGGTGCATCACTACAGCCCTCATATACAGTATCTCTAATACTAAAAGAGGAGTTGTATTGAAAAGCTATTATTTTGTTCAACGATTCCTACATTTTCTCGATTGGATTCCTATCTATACTATACTATAATTCCTTCAAAAAGAATATATGATATGACCCACAAATACAATACAACTAAATTACTATTAACCATAAAAGTGCCGCACAGTTAGCATTACTATTTATATTACTCATCGGTTCTGTACCTCATCTCGTTTGAGATAATTCTCTCACTCATACACTCACTCTCTGTCCAGAGATTTATATATTATTAATGCCTTAACGGCGGGAAACGAACGGTACGTTATGACTAGTCTGGGTCTGACTACAGGGTAGGAGTTGTTTAGCTATGGATTTTTCGCACCGCTGTTACCAAACGGGCGACTGTTATACAACACTATTGTCCCGAAGGATACTTAATTCCAACCGTTCTCTCGCTCTGGCATTACAGCTATAATACAAATCTATAGATTGAGATCTAATGTCTGTTCCAGTCATAGCTAACTGTGTTTAATGCGTTCGCTGTATAAGGGATTTAAAAACTCATAGATTGACATTTGGATACCCATTATAACCAGCACTATCTCTATTGTGGCTAAAAGTGTTTTTTGCCTGAACTCTCATTTATTTTTGTTACTCTTATTTTGTTTTAAGGCATTTATGATTATATGCAAAATGTATTCATATAAATATCAATTGACTACTTTATATAATTTCCAGACCAGTAGTATTCCTGAGGAAATTCAGTGGAAATTATTGTCATTTATGTGAGTTATCAGTTTAAGTGCAGAATATTCTTCTTCTGTTTGTCTCTTGTTTTTGCTTTTCTCTTAACTTTAATGCAGTTTTCATTCCATTAATAGCTTTTTCATTCGACGGAAGAACTCTTGCCTTCCGAGAGAGTAAATAACTTTTCTTTTACGAGATGTGCAAACTCATCAGCCGGACTAGATTTAGCCATTTTAGCCTACTATAAGACATTAGGAAAGCTACTTTTGACATTCATCAAGCACAACCATTTCCTTTGAATAATTTGTCTGCAATTTAGAAAAATTAAACATTTTTTAAACTAAATTCAAAATTACCCTTTTCTTGTTGACCAATCCCCTGCACATCTCTACTCTTTACTTTTTTCTTTCTATTCTATTTTTATCGTCAATTTTAGAAATGGTTTTTCACTTTTATTTGAAAACATTTACCATTAGTTTTAATATACTTTCTATTATTTTTTTTGTCTGCACTGCTTATAATGATCCGGATTATTTTTTGTTTTGTTTATTTTTCTATCCAATAGATCGATATTTTTTGTGTATCTTTGGCTAAATTTATGAATAGAAAGCATTATATTCGTGGGTATTATTCAATTTGATTCTAACAATAATTTTATTTTTAGTTTTTATTTTGCTTTCTGTTTCACATTCTTTATGTTTGTAAAAAATAGCCTGTTCTTTGAAATGACACATAAGAACCTGAGCTAAACTGTTTCCCCTCTTCTTCCGACTACAACTCGACAAACAAATTGAATTTTTATAGAATACCAGAAATTTATTTTTTTATTTTATTTTATATATATTACACAACAGTCTGTGTGTTAGCAAACCATACATACAGTCTGTATGACAAACAAAAGTTCTGCAAACAATTCGCTTTACAAATAAAATAAAAAGTAATTTATAGCCAAAACTATTTTTTATTTTCATTCTCTCTTTCCTTACAATTAGTGGAGTCTATGACCAAAACGAGTGAATGGAAAGCATTTCAATTATTTATTATTTCATATCTTTTTTTATCAACAAAACAAAAAATAATTTATTTAATGTATTTCAACAGAACTGCATATAAGCATAGATGTGGAGGGTTTGACCAGACAAGGGGTATGGCAGTCGTAATGTATGACTTTAAGTAAATAATATAATCTCTATAGTACCATGCCATACCATATAGGTCAGTTTTTATGTGAATTTATTATAGAATTTTTGAATTTTGATAAAAGCATGTCCCTGCTTATTGCAATTCAAATTCATTTGCGATCACCTCCTACAATCTACGACCCACCAAAAAATATCATCCAGATTGCAGACTTTTAACCCTATTTAAAAATATGAAAATTTCAATGAGCTCGACTACTTGTGAACTTGACTTGATATTATTAGCAACTTGATTATTTATCTACACTTATAAATCTTATTGTTGTGATGGGAAATAATATAAACACAATTTATGCATAAAATTATTTAATTTATTTGTTTTATTTTCTATTTACTTATGCAATATAATTATGAGATATACTGTATATAATTTATTATAACTATTATTAATATAAATGCCGTCATATTTAATATCAAAAGCACAGCTATTTTGTTAACATCTTCTGACTAAATAAGTTTGACATAAAATTCATGTTATATTCATTTTTTCACATATAAATCAGCGCTCGTTTGACAAAGTCTTGTATAAAAAATTACTGTATATTAAATCAATTCTAATTATAAAATCATATTTTCATAATTTTTATATATATTTTTCGTCCGAAAAGTCTTTATTCTAAAAATAATTCGGTTAAGAATAGAGATTAAGTGATAAAAAATGATTTTTGAATGACTTTCATATGAAATCCTTTTATAATCTGAACTCTTTTTATTCACTGAAGTCTTCACTACATTTAGATTCACTTTTCTATTATCTTAAGAAAGCAGTGATGAGTGGGAAGAGTAGGAAAAGAGATAATGATTTTGAATGAATGGAGATAATAGTTGATTCAAGTCTATCATTGATGAACAGTTAAAAAACAGATTCTCAGCATCACTACAGCAAAGCTCTCCTGTGTTTAGTTCTTCGGCACTAATACTTCAAATGTTAGGACAAAAAGTTTTTTTTTCTCTAAACTGATGGAATCCATCACTAATTTGGTGTCGCATTCATTCGGCCGTAATTTAGTGCCAAAACCAATAGTGAGAGTGAAAAGGAGTAAAAAAAATAAAGAAAATAAAAGACAGCCGAATGTGAAATGATGTGAAAGTGTGTGCGAATGAGAGTATAAGAGTCTGTATGTGTGTAAGAGTGCGAGTGAATACACAAAAGTAATAGTGAATAGAGTTGTGTAGTCATAGAAAAGACAAGTAAAGCGAATGGCATTGAATCAACTCATTTGGATGTGAGGGCTAATGAATGCCAGCCAAAGGAATTAGTTGTTTCCAATAGAGCACCAGAAGTACATCCCTTTATGTCAGAGCAGAAGATATCTGTTTTTCCCTTTCCTTCTCCTCATCTACAAGACTGTACTCTTTCTGCATCTCCTCTTCCCCTCCGTATGGATGACACACACATATAGCCTATCACTTCATTAGTGTTTTTTTCGCTCTCATCTCTCCATTAGTATCAGTGTCTATTCGTCTAATCTTTCACCACTACTGTATCGGTAACTCTACTCTATTCTTCTCCCTTTCCTCCGGCTTTTTGTGGCACACAATTGAAAATCTCATTCAATTCTTAATTTGCTTTTATTTTGTCTTTTTATTGTAATTAATGTTATTTTTTAATTATATGATTAAGTAATACGATTAGTGAAACTTATGCACAGAATATGTTTGATTGCATTTGGGTTTCAATTGAAGTATTGATTAGTTAATTGCTATTCATATAAAACTCTTATACTTTTGATGAACGAAATTATAAGTTTATTAATTAAAATGTTTGTATAAGAAGATAATCAGAGGTTAAATATTGTTTTTGGTTATACTTATCATTAGCTCTAATGGGAAGACATTAAATTATATCTGGATACTAATGGGTCTCTTATGTATGGCTGCAAAACAAATCAAAAGCAAAACTTATTTTGCCTTAACTTTCGAGAAATTAATACGAATTTCACTCAAACTCTATCTCTATATTAAACACTCAAATCTATTGAACACTGAAAGGAAGAGAGATTACTGTAGTATAGAGACAAAGAAGAGCCTTCAGTGGAAAAATAGATCCAGTATTTAGCTGTTGACTAACATTAACCAAAAAATAAAAAAAAAATGGTATAAGAAGTGAAGTAAACGAGTGTTTGTGTGAGAGATCAGAACCTAAACACTGGTTGTGACGAAAAAAGAAGTCAAACATTTTGTGCTCACAAGTGATGACTGAGAGAGAAGAGAGGAGAGAGCGCAGAGAGAGAGAGAGAGAGAGAGAGAGAGAGAGAGAGAGAGAGAGAGAGAGCAAACTGGAAGTTATCGAACAAGTCGTACGACTATTAGGGGATTCGGGGGTAGATTTTCGGAAGCTTTTCGTTAGAACTCACGTATTATATAAAGTATATAACGTATAGAAGAAGTTTAGATAAAACAAATGAGTCGATCGATTGATGAGCTCACGAATGTTGTAGAGAAGGTTAGCCCTCATACGGATATATTCCGACACAATTCATAAAATACACTCCAATTACGGCTACGGATAAACGAAATGGTTTTCTGAATGAAAATATTCATAATTAAAATTACAAATAAAATAATTATAAAGCAACCTGGTTGTTGGTCGAGTGTTCTTGGTCGAGCTAGCAATGAGGGTTAACCTTTTTGCACAGCAGGCTATAGACTGGATTTATTCCTCACCAGTACTAACGTGAGAGACCATCAAAATAAGTACTTTATTTCTGTTCCCCTCTCTGTGCACTCGGATCCTATCAAATAAATTTTCATCACTTGTTTGATATGTGATTCAATACATAAGACTGTTTTCAATTCTAAATCCTGTCTACTCTTCCGTCACATTATATTAAATAAAATATAAATAGTTTAAGAATTCTTCTGCGCTTTTATTTCCCAAGACTTTAATAACTTTTAATTTTCATATATTTTTATTCGGGATATTCAGTTACAAAATGTGTTCTTTACAGTACATGTCATTTGACTTTTAATTTTTCTCTTTCACAGTCATTGAAGTCTAGTTCACAGTTAGAGTTCAAACACAACAGTTTGCGATCCAATTACTCGCGGGACCAGAATTCGCTTCTCAGCCCTATTAGACACACAGATAGACAGTGAGAGCGAGTGTAGGAAAATGTGATTTTGACGGATAAATAAAGTGCATAATTATGTTTCGCTTTTCTCTTCTTCTTCTTCTCCTCTCTGTTTCACTATCTGTTTGTACATCACTTCTGTTGAATCAATGTTTGGTTTCTTTTTTCTATACCAATGACTCTTACATTACTTGTTGTTATTTTTGGTGTCCTTTAACTAGATTTCGAATCGTTAGCCAAAATCACCGGCACTTAACTGTAATTCTAAGCAATACATACATAGAATATATACAGAATATTCTTCATCTCTCACTCTCTTATTTCAAATGAATAAAAGTTCAGCACTTTTTTCAAATCAAATAATTTTAATAAAACTTATTCATAGTCTGGAACAGAAATATTTGTGACTTGTTTTTTGTATGACATAGATGTTATGTGACTTTTGGTATTTGCTTGGTATTTGTATACGTGGTCTTTGAATAATTAATTATTTAAATAATTAAATATATTTACATATTCTTTAAAATGATTTTAAATAAGAATTTCATTTATTATTCTGTAAAAAGTTTTTTAATGTTTTTTCTTGTTTTGTAAAATGAGTTAAGTTTTTGTGTTTTGTTTTAAATACTTATTTCACATTTATAACGATTTTTATTTATTTATTTAATAGTTTGGAAGCATTTGAAAGATTTTTTTCATGTGTTTTACAAGAATTTCTCTTTGAATTCATTACAAGAATTTGAAAAAAAGATTTTATTTTACATTATATTTAATAACGCGTTCTTTAAAAGCATTTTTTCATTTTTTAAATAGATTTTATTCTCAAAGTATTCTCATTTAGTCTTTCATTTAAATATATTAATAAATTTCTGTTCAATTTGTATATAATTTAATTGTAATTTATTTTTTTTTGATACTTTAGTTTTCAAATGACTCTTCAATTAACGTTGACTTTTGACAGCTTTTGCTGTGACTTATCGTTAGTAAGCATTCAATTTGTTATATAATTTGCGTATTTTAATGAATTGATGACTCCTTTGGTGATTAACACGATTTTCTTCACTCGAAATATGCGATGAAATATCAGTTGCGGTGATATATATGAATAAATATATTAATTCAGTCATTCATTTCACGAATATTTTAAACCAAAACACAGTAAAAGTGTGAACAAAATACAAATTAAATATAATTCGTGTTTAGTTTGAAAACTATTGTTCAGTAAAGCATATTCTGTAACGAAAAAAGAATAAAAATTATTAATTAATAAATATTTGTATTAAAGGGAAGACAAAAGAAAAGATGAAAAATTGATTTTTAAAATCTTTATTCGCTTTCTGCTATATTTCGGGATCAAATATGAAAGGAGTAAACCCAGGGGTAAAAAATGTACAAAGAGTATAAACTTTTCAAAAGCCAATACTTTCTTCTCGTCTACACAGTTATCAGCAGCTGTTGTGAACATCAGTCTCAAGAAAAAACTGCAATCGCTTGCGATCCCAACCGAATCGCGTGAAAGAATTTTTTAATAGATTTTCTCAAGAAATAAAAGCAATGAAAAAAGTTTTCTGTAATTTACTTAAAAGTGAATTTTTGTTATTTATTTTTATTCTTCAATTGAACCGAATTATATTCAAACTCATATATGATTTAATATTTAAGACTGAAATAGAGTATATTTTTAGACTCTTTTCACTCTTTCCTCTCTAAACAAGAAATCTTTTTGTAGTTATATTTTGGCGGAAATTAATGTCTAATTAAGAAGTTATGCTTCGCTGCAATGATTATACGCACAGATCTGACGAGTCTATGGTTCCTCATATTAAGAAACTCATTATTATTAAATGAGCAAGGGGGTAAAGCTATAATACTTTGCAAACACTCTGAATGGACCCTCTTTGTATGCAATTATTTATAACGAAGTTGATAATTTCCAAGAAAGTCTGTAGCTTGCTCATATGAGAGTAATGTCTGCTATAATTTTGGTTTTCGGTTAAAAGCCTTTCATTACATAAATAGCAAACTTTTAATTCAATTATTTTCGCACAAAATTATAATTAATTATTACTAATTAAAGCTCATTAACGTTTCATAGCTTAATATATTGTACTGGTACAGTTTGATTAATGCATTTGCTTATATTTTCGTTAGCTTTTATAGAAAAAGGTATAATAACTGTCTCATATTTATAACAAAATAAGTCATAAATGAGAGCAATTTCACTGCATTTTATGAATTATGATATAATATAACGAAAATTATTTAAGAAATGATATATAAATTGTGTTTAATCTAGGAATTGATGGATCAAAGAAAAAGGTATAAAACCTGTCAAATAAGTGATTCGTTTCTTCCTCTGGTAATTGTTTTTGCTTCCGTCGGGCAGTAATAGCAGACACTCGTAATTGTTTCTATGGCTGCCATACGTCTGGATCAGTTCATAATCTCTAATATCACTAGTGATGGTCACATTGTAAGCCCCGTTCGCATTCCTGTCCACTTTCTGCTCGATTTCAGTGAGCACTTGAGTCTTACTGTCATCATCACTGACCCGATATATTGTCATTTCTGGCACTGGAAACACATCCTTCACTTGACAACTGAGTGTAGCACTGGTCGGCTGCCATTCGGACAGTGCGTCTCTCTGTTGCTGTGACTCCGACCCTGATTGCTGTTGTTGTAGTTGTTGCTGTTGGCTGTAGTCACTCAGATGAGGGTCTGGTGCTGTGGATCCCAGTGCCGATTGAGCTGATGATGACTTATAGTGGTACTGATGAGTGCCTTTTCGTGTACGCAATGCTAATTGAGTTTCTTTATCCGTAGATCGCGTGAAGTTGAAGTCAAAACTCTTTGGGGTCGCTATACGTGAGATAAACATCAGTTATAAAATATGCGGTCGACAATTATAGTATATAAGCTAGCTTGCTCATATATAGTATTAAATTGATTAAAATATTATTTATTAGCGAAACCATATCAGTAATAGTCGAGTGCATACTATACTTGTAATTATGATATAGAGAGACAAATATAATGACCGGAATATTATCTATCAATCATTTTTACATTCTTTTCATTCCATTACTTCATTGGATAGTATTTTAGTATAAATTTTTGATTCAATCCTAAGTTGTATTCATATTCTATGTCTGTCTCTATCTTTGTTTCTGAACTGAACTGAGTTAGTTGAGTGTGAAATTCGCAAATCAAAACAAGAATAATAGATATAATAATTTTGAATCTATTCTACTTATATGGTTACGAATTGTGAGTATAATATATTCGTTGAATATTTTATTTAATTTTTTTCTCTCGGTTTCTACTTATTCTTGTGGTTTCACTCTTATCATAATTGATGACATTTTTTCTTCTGATCATTCATTATATTTATACAGATATGAGGAATAAATATATTATATAAGATATGAAATTGAAATGAAGAAAAATATGACTATTTTTGGGACCAAAATAGAGAGTAATAGAGAGGATAGACATACAGACGAAACCAGAGAATAAAATCAAGAGTGAAGTAAAGTAAAAGAATCCGAAGAAAAATCGATGAAAAAAACTGCACACAACAGAAAACACAGTAAATTTTTTTTTATTGATTTTACCGAAAAAAAATAACTTTTTAGCCATAAATCTAATTTACGACTCAATGAAATATCAATAAAAGTATATATCTTTTAGACTAAAAATATTGAATAATAAACATAAATATATTTTTATATTCAATATCTATAATAAACATAAATTCCGAAAACTTTTAGGAATAATAAAAGTTTTTTTTGTGTTGGCATAACTGGATTTGCATACCGTATACAATCATAGTCTCTTCCTCCGAGTCCTGTGATGACAGTGACAGCACATGACAAGAGTATTTGCCGCTCAGATCAATAGTTGGCCGCAATATATTCAATGCTCGGAATTGTGTTAAAGGGTCGGCAGTATTGACTGTGAAGTCCATATTGATTCTGCCCTGAAGTCTCTTTGAGGCATGCCGTGCCCTCAGCTCCGGTATCCATTGATAGATCGGCTCTGGGTCATCGTTGAGAAACCATTTGACCACTAGGTTTCTGTCGTCTACCGGATCCAGTGTATAGATACAGTCCAATATGATTGAGTCTTCTGTGCCATTCTCGACAAAACGTGGCACAAATAGGGACTGGATTTCCACTTTTGCATTACATACTGTGCACATGAAAAACAAATTAATTATTAATTCAATTCTAATGTAATTTATTATTAATATTACAGAAAAAATTATAACATATTCTTAAAAGGATTTAAAGTTTTCTTTATATGATTTAAAATAAGTTCAAAGAATATTCTTATCTTTACATATATTGAGTTATTCGCTCTTTTTTACTGTTTATTCACAAAATTACATAAAAGTTTTTTTCTCTCAATATGTAATTTGAATTTTAAATTCAAAACTATTTTTTGCTTCAATTCTCCGAATGTAGTTATAGTTATTTTATTCTTTGATTTTTTATATATAAAAATATTTCTGATGACAAGTAAACAAACATTCAATCATTTGGCCTAAAAAATCAGAATTGAATTCTTGATTGGATGCAAAAAACAGATAAAACATTTATTTTATATGACTTCTAAACTTCAAAATGCACTCAACTTTGTTATTATTATTTAAGATCAGAACAAAAACAATGTTCTGATTGTCGTTAACTTCTATTCTCTTTCTTTGTTTGTACTTAAGCGCAAACTTTGTTCCCAATGTATATATAATTAAGCAATCATTAAATTTTTTCCTATCATTAATGGTTTCCCGGGATATATATATAGTGTATCCGAGAGAATAATTTTTGTGTTCCTAACATTCAGAATGTGCTGGCAATCGATAAGAAATGTCCCAGTAGAGTTTTGTACTCATGAATAACTGACAGATCATTATTTGCTTTCGCAATACGTTTTTCTCCGTTGCTCTGTAAGTAATCAACATCTGGTTTAAGTGCAAGTATACTATGAAATAATAATGACATGGACACGATTTAATCGAAAAACTCATTTTCAAAGCAAAAGTGTTTTTTTTCTGCTCGTATTGTATTGCGATTTCAAGTGCGACCAAATTTATTGCTCGTTTGCTCTTATTTTTCAGACAAACCTTTCTTTTTGTCTATTTTTCGCTTTTATTTTTCATTTCGAGTGTTTTCAAAGTTAATGTGAAAATGATTGCCAAAAAATACTGCATATAATTGGGTAATAATTTAAACTATAAAATGAAAGTCAACTCTAATCCGAACTATTTGAACAAAATCCGGATTAATGTCCGGGTATTACGAAATGTTAAATATATTTAATGAGCCGTTGCTTTCGATATTGATTTTGAATGATTCATACGAATTACATACAAAAGTCAGTGATCAGCAAGGTTGACTATTCTAGGGAGGCTAAAATGAGTGACTATTTACCCGTCACGATTGAATAATGCGTTAAAAATAATTATTTCGGGGCATAAATTCAAAATTATCCTGATTTAGGCTAAATTTAGTTAATTGGGTGCCATTGAGTGAACCCTTCGTTATCTCTACTTTAATTCAAGACTTGATTGATGTTTAGACGAAACAAAAGTCAATTCAAACCAACAAACATGAAATCAATTCAATTATAAATTTGAAACTTCTTTATACAAATTTTTTTTTATTTATTTGAACGCAAATCAAATATAGTCTGGAATACAATGTTATCCTAAAAGAAATAACACTAAAAGTTATTTCAAAAATATATTCAATTTAAATGCAAAGTTTAAATCATTTTTATATTATGTAAATATTTTTTTATACAATTTTCGTCTCTTTATTATCCAAAACCAATGATGGCCAGAGAGGAAAGGCAACACAAACAGTCAGAATTGGGATACTCATGCAAAATCTTAAAAAAATCCACTTGGTGAATGGTAAAACCACAATCAATGTCTGAATTATACAAAATGACAATTCTTGGGAAAAATTTAATTAATATTAAAATAAATTTATTGAACAGAAATAAATATTTGGATCAAATTGAACAAGATTATATTTCAAATTTAACTAACTCAGTCAAATAGTCAACCTAGTAAAATATATGCCTCAATTTGATCCACCATAAAAAGTGTGAATAAATATACACATATATCAGAGATAAGCAATGGGTCTGAGGACAGGGGGGTGAGCCAGATATTTTGGACAAAGTCAAGGGGGGCACGAAATGCCTAAAAAACAGGTTTTCCCTTAAAACCCCGATTTTTCCCTAAAAACCCTTATTCCCCCTAAAAACCCTGTCCATGAGCCTCGGCCAAAATGACAGAGGGGGTTACCCACTGTACTCCCCATTGCCTAGCACTGCGATATATTGAGTCAAAAAATGTATTGGAATTCAAAACTCACAGAACTGATGGATAAGAAAGAAATAAAAAGAGAGCAAACAGAATACAGAATACAGAATATTCTGTTATATTTCTCTTTTGCTGAATATTCTTTTTTTTCTGAAATTTTTATTTTTTTTATCTTTTTTAGTGAATATATATAAAAATTTTCTGCATTTGAATGTTTGAATTGTATAAAAGTTATTATTATTATAATAATTATTATTAACATTGCTTAAGAATATTCTAGTGATTCAGTGGAATCGTAAGAAAATTTATTCCAATTCTTATATTGTTTTGCATAGAAATCGCTTTATTATACACAGAAAATGAGCTTAAATTCCCAATTCTTTCTCTCAGTCTCTGATTCTACTGAATATATTGTTAGAAAAGTTTTCAATTAGAGGACAGAAACAAACACATTGTGTGTAAAGTATTATTTCATATAATAAATGCGATTACATTACATTAGAGTAAATATTAATAACTCTTTTCTGTAAAAAATAATTAGTTTATTGCTCTCTCGAAAATGAAATTATAATTATTTATATAATTAATGATTTGTTTTCCTGGAATTCATGTCTGCATTCAGTTCTGTTGTTTCAAGTTTTCAGACTAACTGTTAAATTAAAAATTCCTATATTTTGATCATTAATTTATCTGTTAATGAGATACAGAATTATTTATTATTTTATATTCTTTGTATTCTTTGGGGTATATAATGTTGAGCCCAAATCGGAGCCGAAATTTTCTAATTTAAATATAATCGGAATCCTTTGAGGAAAGAAATATATTATAATTATATTCAATGATTTAGTTTGTGTTTAGTTTATGTCTATTTATATTAATTTAATGGTAAGCAGTCTTGGTTTGGGGGTTAATAACTTCTTCCTTGATCCTGCAAGATTAATACGACAATGTCTAAAGAATTAGAAACTTTTGGTATTCTATACAAACATTTTTCTCATTACAGTATACGAAATACAGTTTATATGATAATACAATTTCTTTTAATTTAGCTTGATTATTGGGACGATGATGCAAAGTTGTCCTGTTCCTATCTGTGCTCAATTGTAGCCCTAGTTCTTGAAAAACAAAATGAATAAAGAAGTGGACACATACTGAACACAGGGATGCTTTGGAGACCATATACTATATGAATAGTTTGTCAGATCTTCCAAAAGAAAAACAAATTTTGAATTGAAATCCTCTCTAACAGTGTGTGTGGTATAGAGAGAGCACATATTCCTTCTGTCCATCAAATACTGTATAACAACCCAGAATGAAGTGACACATAATCAGGCATAAGTAAACAGATTAATCTGTTCAGGAGTTCATTTATGAACATGCACCTATTTTCAAATATCTCAACCATGTTATATTGGAGAGCATGAGAACAGATAAGGTTAATCTCTTCAATCCATTTGTTGTTCAAATTCTGTAAAATTATAAAATAGTTTGAAATTTTCAATTTCGTTGTTAACTCCTTTGCTTTCATCGATTCCTTGAGTAAAAGGCTTTTGAGTTCTTATCGGAAAAACTTATTTTATTCTCTGCTATAGGTTTACAGGTTTAGAGCGGAGGTGTGTTAGGGTTTAGGGTTTTGTGTCAGCACTGGTAAGAGCTGAGAGTATTTGATTTCTTTGCCTAATGTTGTCAAACCGTTAGATCATAATAAATCATTTTCTGATAGGTTTTACTTTCGCACTGTTCAACATCTGATGTATTTTTCACAGACTCTAACACACAATATATTTATGTCTTTTCTACTTCTTTTTCATTACAGGTCTTCCTTATTCTCCCTAAATCTCAGACCAATATAAGGCCATAAAAGGATTGTAAGTTTCTTAACCAGAAGAATACGATCCGTATGTTAACTAAAACACTCTTTAAATCTTATTTTGAATCTGAAGTCTCATATCATTAATCAAATGGAGAGAAGAATATAAAGAATTAATTGTTTAACAAAATAATAGACAGAATATATAGAAAATATCTGCCATTTATTGCTTTTAAGAAATTAATTATATGATTTAATCTTTAAACTCATGTAAAATATGATTTCTTATCATATGATCTTATCATAAGATTCTGATGCCTTTCCTTTCATATATTAAAATATATTTTGAAATATTTCCTTATTTATAGAATAAAATTATTTATTTTCTTAATATTATTCAGTAATCAATCAAAACCCTTATAAAAGACTAAATTAGTATTATTTGACACTAAAAATAATTAAATAATTGACTTAATTCACAATTTATATATAGAAAGGAATTTATAATTTAAACATTT
>JAQIWA010001177.1:0-20480 GCA_034693305.1 Eueremaeus valkanovi
GTCAGTAAAAAAGTTACTTAGAGGAAAGATTCTTGGTTAAGTGATTTACAAAAATATCAAATTTCATTGAATTTGCTTCTCAGGTTTAGGCTCTAGATTCATTTAAGTGTGTCCCGAGGTTTTGAAACAGACTGTATATATTATTTTTGTTAGCGTCGATCAAAGACCCAGAATAACAAAATGTTGAGTGGCTGTTAAATGTGTAGGATCATTAATAGATGTTCAGTATTATTGAAAATATAGAATATTATAAATATTGTGCCGAATGGCTGACACATGTGTTCATACTTTTTCAATTAAATCGCTTAAATTGCGAGAACACCTGAAATGTTTATTTCAATGAAATTTGTTTTTATCCGCAAATGGTTTTAAATGAATATATTTTATATAAAACTTATTATTTTTAGACTTATATAAGATTTAAATTAATTTATCGCATGTTTTAAATCCTTTAAATTAATGTAATTTTTGCTTTTGGTTGAAAAGATATTGACTATAAATGGCTATAAATTTCATAAATAATCATTAATTAATGAAAAAAGCAATTAATATCATTAGTTATTTTAATATAAATCTTTTTATCGATCAGAGTTTGACATTTATCTATTTAGTGGCAACGTGTGGGTTCCCTGCCTTCTGCCGGTGCTCTCCATATAAATAATTAAATGTATAATTAGAATAAAAGCCCAATAAATATAACCAATTATTAGCGTTGTATTGATGCGAATCCAATTTAAAATCCTATTAAATATTTTCTATATTTCCGGTTATTTTCTGTTTTGATCATTAATTTAGATTAAATTTTAATTTTCATGAGTTTTTATAAAAATTATTTTAAAAACTTTTTAATAGTTTTGTAACGCTTTTAAAAAGTTTAGACAGTTTTGTCATATTTATAATTATTTGTGCTTTTATTGATTCACTTGTTTTCTAATTAAATATTTTTCAGATCGAAAGTGCATTTTCTCTATAAAAGAGTATTTTTGATGAATAACTCTAATTAGTTATTTAAATCCATTAGTCTATTGAATAGACAAATGTATGGAATCGTAAATAAGTCTATTGTGAAATAATTTGTGGAAATCACTAGTTTTGCGATCTTTCTATAGAAATATGATCCGAACAAAAAGAATAAATTGAATATAATATTTGCAGCCATTCATTCATTCATTATTTGATACATTAAAATGAGAAAAAGATTCAGTGGTTCAGTGGTTCAGTGGTTCAGTGGTTCACTGGTTTGGCCAAAATGAATGAATTGAATAGATATGAAGTGAGAGAACGGAGAGGAGAGAAGGAACGGCTGAAAAATACATTAGAAAATTCTCGCTCCAGATCTCACTCACAAATGATTGTGAGATATGATTGAAAAATAAAAATACAAAAAATAAATGCAAAAATGGAAATACACTAGAATTTAGTTAACTGTAGTGTATGTGTCGATAATAAGTAGAGTTAATGCTATTATATGAACATTGAATACGAGCTGATTGAGTGAGTAGTGTGTAGTGTGCAGTGAGAGGGGAGGCCTATGAGAACAGAATCAGAATGGGCTGAATGCAGACACATCTCTGCACCAGTTTATGCCCTGTTATGCTATATTATGGCAATACTGATGAATAGATCGCTAACGAGTTTGACATTAGAGACTGATTCGCTTTAAATCAAAACTCTCGGTCCAGCAGTTCATTCAGTTTAACCGCAAAAGCCTTCCTTATCTTAGAGTTTAGGCGCCATTAAGTATAACACATCCCATTCCCGGGCAAACATTTGAAAAAATTTAATGCATTTTGTTATAATAGCGACTCTTTTCTCAATTTATTTTCTGTTCAATAAGTTTTAATATCTCATATCAGGTCTAACACAAAAATTCATGTTATTATGTATTAAAAATTTATTTTAATGGCAGAGCAGAGCAAAGCTGAACAGAGCTATACTGTAGAGCTGTAGCTCTTTTTCTGTGCCTATGAATGATTCCTATCCGCAAAAAATAATTATGTGCCGACTCTAATGGTATTTTGATGCGTCGGCTAAATAATTATTTCTCTCTCTCTCTCTCTCTCTCTCTCTCTCTCTCTCTCTCTCTCTCTCTCTCTCTCTCTCCCTCTCCCTCTCCCTGATCTCACAATTTCACACCGATTTCTTCAATTAACTATTCTTTTAATGCCTTTCTCTCTACTCTTATAAACCATAGCAACCATTATGTAATTTATTGGATTTACACAACTGTTTGCTTATATTTTTAATAACTTTTTCATCAGTAATATTATTATTCTTCTTAAGCTCTGATCAATTTCCCCTTCGCTTAAGATTATTCGGGTAGCAATTATTAGCTCGTGAGCTGCACATGTAGCCAAGGGAGACCAATCAAAAAAGATTATTAACCACCTTGTTTTTGCCCGAATGTCGTGCAAATAATTATAACCACAGGAGTGCCTTTCCAATAAGGTACCCATGTCCTTCAAATCTAATCAAAATTTATTCCTATTTCAAATATTTTTGATCAAATAATACCAAAATTATGGCATCTTTTCTCTGGAATTGTTTGAAATTTCATTAGACTTTCAGAGAATATATATTCTATGTCTCGATTGTATCCCAATTATCACTGAATAACCCCCAGAGCTCGAAGATCTTGGCTATCATTACATTTGAAGATAATTCTGCTTAAGTCAGAACTAATTTGAAAAAATAAAATACTCTAATAGTATCCCACTTACATGACTGGGATTTTGGAGCCTAACTGAGCCTTCAAAGCCTTACACTGAGCTTGAGTTGAATTGGAAACGACCCGGACTACAAATTGGAAAATAAAAATTTTCTATAAATTTAAAATAAAGTGTTTTTTATTTTTCTTTTTATTTTCACTTTATTTTCTGTATAATCATTACTACTTTAAACTGATTTCTTGGAATCGCTTTTTCGGCTTTTCTGAACATTCGTTATTCTAAGAAGTATTTGATCTGAAATTTAATTGAAAAAAATTTAAAGCAATTCTTGTGACTATTTTTCTTGCATTGGCATTAATTTTATTTCTTATAATTTTCTTCTTTTTTTCTCTAATTGAATGAAAGGTTTTATTTTCGCTTCATATGAATCCATTAGACAAGTATTGCTAAGAAATATCTCATGAATATAAAAAAGTTTACGAATACCTAATTTGCAGAGTATTTGAATACAAAATAATTTTTCCATTGGAATAAAATATCATAAAAATGCTATCAAAGGATATAATAATAAATCTCATTATTATTCAATTATTATTATATAATTTCCAATTATGTCATTAGTATTGTATGCGAAATAATAATAAAATTATTAATACAGTATATATTAGTCGTATAAAACAAAGTATACTATTTATCATTCATTATTCCATAATATCTGTACACTATTTCGGAATATCATATAATTTCCATAAGACTTAATCATTATTTTTGTTGACTTACGTTTCAGTCGAGTTAACTGCTATTCCTTTAATGATATTTCTTATTATATTAATATATAATTTCGATTTATTCTTATTTTTATGTTATGTTATGTTATGTTCTCAACGAATATATCAATTCAATTACAGAATATTTAAAAGCGATTTGAAATAATCGTTATTTGAAGGATAAGAGAGAGAAATGCAATGAAATAAAAGTTTTGAAATCGATTTTATTGGAATAAATGCTGAGAACATGAATACATGTATTGCTGTACAGAATCCATAGAATAAAAGTAATTGTATTGTATTGTATGCCAGATCTTGTTATGCCTGCCCAGAGAGGAGAGAGAGAGAGAGAGAGAGAGAGAGAGAGAGAGAGAGAGAGAGAGAGCTCGATATGATTGCAAGCAAATTGGTTTGTCATTTGTGGCTGACTGGCCAATGTTCGGACTACAGTGTGACAGTCCATGTGGGAGACGACTGAAACAAATAGCTTAATACAGATATGATTTTGCTATTAAATGCAATTCGATATATGCTTTCAGTACTCTTTGGCATAGAAAATAAGTTCAATTAATTTATTGGCTTTTCATTGAAGAAATGTATATAAATTATAAGCCATTAAAGCAATTATTTTATGCCAATCGACGTGATGTCGCATTTTTATGCTAAACTAATTTGAATGTATGGTTAAAAATCTGTTGGCATACACGACAACCACTGTATAACTAGCGTTAGTCTATAGAGCTATACGTATAGTAGTGGATAGAACAGAGCATTGGCCCAAACCATTCGTTCCCGACATACGATACGAAAGACATATAATTTGGTTTAGTTTTAGTTTCAATTACTCTATACTATGCATCCATTATAGCCGTTCGCAGTGTTTGCACTGTTTGCTCGATTCAAAGCATTTTCATTAAGTGTATGGAAAAATCCAATTAATGCAAAAGCAAAGAAAAAGCAAAATTTTTGTATCTCATTAAAAAGCTTTCAAATTATCGAAACAATTGTTTTGATTAATATTAGTTGGAGAGAGACTCCAACCAGAGTTGCAAAGAGAGTGGAAGACAATGCAAGAGAATAGAGAAGAGTTTCAAAGCGTTTACTACTCTATACATACCGTACGTATAGTACAAACACAAACTCAGGCATCAAAATGATTATACTGTACACACTATACACACTGTGCAACTGTATATCCAGTTTCTGTTTCTATAAATAGTATGAAAATTGTTATCCAAATTAAGATACAGTTCCACATATTAAGCATTTCAATTAGCAATGAGATGAATGAAAAAAATATTGCTCACAGATTAAGCCTTAATTAATTATATGAATTATATATTAGTTTTATTTTTAATATTATATTCAAATTATTTTCATTAATTAGAAAAATAGGAAAATATAATACAAGTATTTTTCACTTTCTATTACTTCATTTCCAAGCAAACAAACTTCAAGGTCTAAACTAACATAACTTTTTTTTATTCTCTATGTTTTGCACAATTGCTATAAAATTTCAATTTTTATATAATTTTATTTTTCAAACATTTTTCCTAAATATATAATATATACAGAAAACACAGTAATAATAAAATAAATGATAATAATTTGTTTTTTATTATTCTTTATGTTAAGAATATATTAGATTATGATTAGAAGAATTGAATAAATATTTGCAGACAATAATTGAATTTCAAAGAAAATCAATTTGAATTAATATTTATTAATAGGAATAATAATAATAATCTTTTCTTAGCTTATGATTGCCTAATGTTAGACAAGAATTGAAAGTAATATATAATTTCTTATTGAAAATAGTTTTTAATGAATTATTGAATATTATCACGACTTTTGTAGAGAGCGATGGAATAACTTATATTCAATTAAAGTTTTTCTCATTTCATATTAATTTATTTTTTTCTTTTCCAATAAGTAGTTGAAATTTCTTTTGAATAAATTCAAAGAATAAAAAAGAAATATATTTTAATTAATTAGTTTTAAACAAGAAATATAATAAAACATAAAAATTCTTGCAATTAAATTGAAAATTCTTTCCTTTAAAGAACTGAATCGAAAGCTAAACTAAACTAAAAACTAATTTCAAAAAATTATAATTAAAATATAAATTCTTTACTCTATTATTATTCGCTAATAATTTAATGAATCGCTTGTTTGAGAGAATCGCTTATAAAATAGAGAAAGGAGTGAAAGGCAGACAAACTGTTCATCTTTTTTCATGTTTATCGCTTCGGGACATAAGAATTATTGAGGTCTTCGGAGGTGAATCCATTCGATCATCTGAAGCGTGACAACTAAATTGGCGAACCATTTATAGCATATTATATACCCAGTTGTGACCATTACCTCAAGGCATTAATTTCGGTATAGAATTAATAGCCTTTCGATTCTCTATTCATGCGCTTCACATATAAACTCATATTATAGTAAATGCTGTTTAGCTGAGCCACAGATCAATCAAAAGCCCACATCACTTGATTCATGGGAGTGCTTGAATCACTCGCACTATTATATTTGATAGTCTTTCCACTTATTCTGTTTGAACATTACTGCAAATGATTTTTTTCATACTTTCCTTTTTTTGAATAACATTTTCTTTCATTCGTTTCTGTTATTCAAAGACAACTCTAAAAGCCATTGAATGTGTCTTTCGTTCAATTCATTAATTTTAATGATATTGAAAAAAAATATATTCTGTCTGTCAGCTAATTAACTGAGTGTTTAGCTCATCATCTTTTCATAAATATCTGACTCATAATCATATTTTGGCAACAGTTTTCATATACAGTACTGCTTATGACTTAAAGCGAGTGAGAGAATAAAAAACAGTTTATTCTTAGATCGGCTTTAAGTATAAGCAATAATAAAGTGCACAAAAACTCAATTAATTTATCTCAGACTTCGTATCAAATTTTATTTTAATGTTTTAATGAGCATAAGAAAACATTTTTAGCGTTAATATGCGATAATTTCTATCTCTCTCTCCCATAATATTACTCATTATTTTTACTTCTCATTCAATTTCTTCTGTTTTATATACATTTTTTCTCTCACTTCGTGTGAAAAGCTTAGGAATAGAGAAGAGAAAAAAAATATTCATTAGTTTAATATCAGGCAATGAAGTCATACGGAGGCTCCGAGTGGTTTGTTTAGCGCACGTGCTAACAGTGCCGCCGCTCTGGTCTTCGTCTTTATTGAGCGCTTGCTATGAGAGCTGTGAGAGAGAGAGAGGGAGAGAGAGAGCACTGCACTTAACATCGGATGCATGAAAACAGTCAGTTGTTTGCCAGCATTGCTAAGGAAAGGACGCAAACAGTACTCAACATTGAGTTCTCACAATTCAAGCCATACGTTATGTTTCGGTACGAATAGAAAAGTTGTGCCAAAGCTTTAATAAAAGGACGGCATTTGTCTCATTCACTCATTATATGTTCGCAACACTGGTTAATGAGCTCATTGCTCAATATGTGCTCCTATAAGATGAGACGGAATCAAAGAATAATATGCTTGCTTATGAATAGCAGCCAACAAATACCCAGTTAGAGTGTTGGCTGCAGTACTGGTGGTAACCGTACTAACCGGCCCTAACTTTACTTGTTGTGTATTTGTGTGCAATAGAGTATCGAAGCATAAGATATATAAGAATAATATTAAACTAATAAAAGTCAAATAGCGCTGGGATTTAAAGTTGATTTGTCATTGGGTGCCAATAGAATCGATCCATTATTATGAGATCCAAAAGCAAAATGTCAGCAATAAATAAAGCACTGAATAATTCAAAGCAAAATATGAGTAGCAGTGGTGTCGGTGCGAATAGCAGTTCTACGACAAGCACGACAAACAGCAGTAGCACTGCCAGTAGTAACATTGGCAGCATCAGCAGCATTAGCAGCAATGACATTTTGACTCCAAATCATGTATCATCGCTTCAAAGTTTATCGGCGACCAAATCGAGTTCAACCAATGCTCCGGAATGTTATGGTTGTCATAAAGTTATTAAAGAGAGATATCTTCTCAAAGCTCTGGACCATCTCTGGCACGAAGATTGTCTCAAATGTGTTTGTTGTGACTGTAGACTCGGCGAAGTCGGCTCTACTCTCTTCACCAAAGCTGATCTCATTCTCTGTAAACGCGATTACCTCAGGTCTGATCACTTTTTAATTCATTCGTTTAATTATTAGAATATTTTCTCTCTTTCTTCACAAATATCTTATGAAAGAAATGATTTTGAAATTTAAAATTCCGTTTATTTCTGAGCTATAATTCAAAGATAAATAATTTGAAAAAAGAGCTCATTTTTCTTGAGTTATTTCGGTTAACACTCTTTTTATTTTATAATTCTGAGAGACAGCGAGAAAATAGTTGAACAACTATTTTGAAGTTCAAATATTTTTCTAATTGCATATCACGTGAAGTTCGGAATTATTTATTCTTTAGATTTATTTTTATAATATTTAATTTTTCCGAAAAAACATGATTCAAATTAATCAACAAAATTCTTATCTGTATTAATAATTTTTCCATTTGTCTGATTCACATATAAATTATTTAATTAAATAGAAAAATATCCGAACAAAAAGCAGAGCAAGAATTGCACACAATTTTTGCAAAATAATCAATTTGTGTCATAAGAATAGTTAATACAAAAATATAATTTATTTTGTTTCTAAGGATTACTTCAGGAATATTATTGCGATTTTGATATATAAATTCAATTTATAATTTGAATAATAATGAATGAAAGCAATAGATATATAGTTCAGACAAAATCTCTTTTTCCTACGCAAACAATTTGTAAGAAAAAAATTATTATTATATTATTTGATGAGAAAACGAAAAATTATTGCAATTATATTTTAATACTAATAGGATGTTCGGCGCGACCGGCCTTTGTTCGGCCTGTAATAAACAAATACCAGCCTTCGAGATGGTTATGAGAGCCAGGGGTAAGAAAAGCCATTTTCATTGACGCAAATATTTTTCAATTTATTTTATCGTAAAATTCATATTTAGTTAACTTTTTTATGCTTTTGTTTATCGATATAAAGTGTATTACTTGAAAGCAAAGGTGTGGACAGTTAGCCATAGATAAGGGTCAGGGAGAGTACAAATTGGTTTTGTAATTAGCTTGAATGTTGCTTGATGTTCATAAGAGTAGAGGGGACTACTGTAGATGCCATTATAGAGAGTAAAATCCTAGATCAGACAGAAGAACAATTTTATGGCCGAATTTGTCCACAATTTGTTGACAAGAGTTGAATTGAATCCTCAGACCGAAACACATAACCCTTTCCGCATCTCTGCTCCAGATTGAAACCGATGAAACTCTTGCCTAAGTTTGTTATTGTCTGCAAAAGAAATTATAATTAACTCTCTTTTGTAATGCAGTGATGAACGGAAATAATCGCTCAAAATCTGATATTTTAATTAAGGAAAATGTATTATAAGTTATAACTAATAGAAAAATTACATTATATTACATAACAATTGTGAGCCAATCAGAGGGAAAAAATATTTTTCCATTTAAAGCCAAATTAACTTTTATTTTGATGTTCAATAATAACTATAAGCCTTAATACAGAAATATGAATTCAATAAACTCCAAACCGAACCCTATTTTGAAATATAATTATAAAAATATTAAATATGTTTTTCAGATATAAAAAGCATAAAAAGGCAAATAATTAAATGCAATTCAAGACAACATAAGTCTTATTATATGAAAGACAGTATGAAAATTGAATAATTATAGTGAAATAATATAATAAATTTGTTGTTATTGTTCTAATTGATAGGAAACGTCTATCATCTGGAGTGCTTCAAATGCGAGGCCTGTTCTCATGTAATTATACTTTTATACTATTTTTAAACTTAATTGAATATTTTGTTTCGCCATTTGATTGATGGCCAACTCATTTTCGTAATTAATAACTGTATTCTCTTTTGTACTTGAGCCTAATATCTCTAAGCTTGTTAACTTTTTTTTCGTGTTCAGAGGTTCTGTGTCGGCGATCGCTTCTATTTATACGACAATAAAATTCTGTGCGAATACGACTACGAAGAGAGAATGGTATTCGCGAACCTCAACCATATGACAAGTCTGGATCATATAAAACGGCAAACACAAGAACTGGTGGAAGTGTGCGACGGCTCAAGTGGTTACGCCAGCGGTGATTCACCTTTTGAAACGAATCGGTAGGATATTTAAGAATAGAAGAGACAATACATACATTGCAAACACACTCTAAACGCTTGTATATACATAAACACAATCAGAATATAATAAAAAAATATAAAAACAGACAAAAAAATAATTTTTTTCCAATCTATGTGTTAGTCAACTAATAAAATATAAAAAGTCATAAAAATTGATTAAAAAATTAATGGCAGAGAAAAAGAAGAGAAAAAAAATTATATATGAAATCACATTTTGAAACATAGGTTGGATAGACTTAATAGAGGAAAGCAGAAAATTAATTGCTTCTAAATAATATAAAGAACCTTTTTCTCTCTAATGACAGTTATTTGAAGGGCTCATGTATTTAAACGGATTAGTTTTTTAGTCAAAAATTGCTGTATTAGTTGTTTGCTTGACTTGAGCTCAAAATATATATAAATAAAGAAAAACATCTTTTCATACATTCATTAACAAAAAGTCTCAGAAAAGTTATGTAACTCTTATTAAAATATTTGAACATTCAGGCAAACCTTGTTTATAACATTCGACTCCATTATTAAATATTTTTAGAACTCTTTCACTAATTCTGATAGCATTTGGCGAACGGCCGACAATTGCAACGACAGAACTATTTATTATAATTTATTAAATCGACTAAAAGATCGAAATTTTCATTTTGTTATATCGTTGGACAGACAGACAGCCGTTGCATAAAATTATATGAATTATGATTCGTATACACCTTCAGACTTAATGCCGATCGATATGTGAATAAAGTGATTGAAAAACTGATAGCAGGGATGCGGAAGCTCTGTCTCGGGAGGGCTATTGGGAGTACCTTTTGTTACATGAATGAGACTGGTCCAATTTTGACATTATACTGGCCGAGAATGCATCAACTTCACTTTTCATACCTCTATGTTTACATCCCTGATCTCAAATAGCTTTTGGTTTAATTAGTTTTTGCTATGAAAAGCACTTCCACTTTATCCGAGAGTTAGACACAAATTAATTGTTTGCTTTTATTTTATTTTTTCTGTCCTTTAATTTAATATCAATTTCTCTCTCATTTTACATAATACTCGAGTAATTCCTTTCCTTTTTTTATTATTCTCTTTTCAAACTTCAATTAACTTTAGTTGTAATCAATTTTTCAATTTATTATTCATTTCCCGAAAAAATTTAATTTATTTTCTCTTTTCTATTGAATGATTAAATGACAAAATGAATGAATACGAAGAAGTCGTTTAGTCTTAAATAATAAAACTGTAATAAAAGAGTAATAAGAGAATGAGAAACAGTCAGACAGAGACAGAGAGACAGAGCACACATACACACAATCGCACATACAGTACATTCACATATACACAGACACATGTGAGCCATAATAGAGGTTTAACTGTTGTATAATAATAGCAGAATATTCTATTAAAGTTATAATAAAGTCAGACAAACATAACATCATTAAAGTGGAAGCAAAAGGCAAAGACGAAGACGAGAGAGAATTAAAGAGAAGGTTAGACCCAATAGAAGGTCTCGTCAGGTATTAAACCGTAATAAAGCTAATACAGTAATACAGCAATACATGTAATGTAGAGAATATACAGCATAACAGCATAAGAGCATACTATCAAATACAGTAATAGCAGTCAGAATCTAATATAAGGCGCAAAGAATAGCATATACTGTAAGCAAAGCATACAATTCTGACTCTGACTGGCAATGACTCTTAAACTACAGTATAATATAATTGAGAAAAAGTATATATTCTTTGTTATATACGGTATTACATATAAACAGCTCTCTTATCACTCTTATTGTATTCTAAATTAGTTTTTATATTCAATTTTGTTGATTATTATACACTTTAAGCAGATATTAATATATTTAGACGAAAGACATTCATATGAAGACCAATGAGAGCGATGAAAGAGAACAGAAAATTTGCCTAATATTATATTAAATTTGTTTTTGACGAGATATAAGTTGTATATTAATATATATGAATATACTGTACTGTACGAAATGAGCAGGCAGAAAAGGAGAGTGCAATAAAGTTTTGGTAATATTAAATTCCTTGCATATTCCTTAACTAAATTAAATTATTGAACAAAATTAATATTAATATATTGTGAATGCGTTTTCATAAAAAATATATTAAATATAATAAATATCTCTATAAAAAGATAAAACACTGAATATAGTGATCACTAGTTATATAAAACTGATGTACAGTTTGAATGTGTAAATACGATGAATAATACTAAACAATAAAAAAAATATATGAAAAACGATTCGCTATTGTATTGTAAAAACAATTCTTAACTTTAATTTAATTGATATAAATATAATAATTAAATAAATGCATTGAATTGAATAAAAGTTAATTTATTTGCAGTCAAACGATAGAAAATCCTATTTTATTATATTTTTATTATTATATTTTATTTTCAGTTTTGGTTTAGAAAGGATTTCATTATAATAACAGCTATTCTTGTGCTGTATTGTCAGTGTGACTGACGTATCGGTTCTAATAACAGGAATTTCGGTTTAAAACTTCTTTAAAGGAAACGCTTCCTCTGTTAGGATGAGTTAGTCATAACTTTGGATACAATGTGTCATCGAATAGAGATCCTTATAATGCACTCGAATACAGGAGCTATTATGCCGGCTCAATTTTCTTGAGTTCAATGAATTTTAATCAAATCTTTATGATTTATATAGAGTTTGTTTATAGATTTCACTCGAAATGTTAAATGCATTGTCTTATCAAACATATTGTCTATTATTGGGCTTAAGTTCATTGAAAACGAGAGATTGAGTGCATATTTGGTGGAAACCAAGACATTATCCAATGTTTACACCATATGTCTCATCAATGTCAAGTCATGTAAGGCAAATGGTTCACAAGAGGGTCTGACCGGAACAGAGTGCCTCAGACTATCCAAGTTTGCCATAAAAAGTGAACTCAAACACTTGAAAACTAAAACTGAAAGACCAAGGTAAAGGAATTTTAATAGCTCTATATACCTGGAATAGCCTTATATACAAGAATTGTTATATACTATAGACATCAGAGATCAGAAATGATTAAACAAATATAGAAAAATGTGAATATTATGAGATAACAGCTGACTTGTTCTGAGTCATTCTATTTTGTGTACAGGCATAATTGATTAATATTTTAAATTCGGCAAAAATACAATGAAGTTGAGTTAAATTGATTGACTTGGAGTCTAAATTGATAGAGATGTGATAAAACTATATAGTATTTAATTGAGACAATATTTAAGTGATATTAAAACTTACAATATGGCAGCGTTTTCGCGAATATTATACAGTTACATTTGAATGGATCTACATTCAATTATTATCTTAATCAATTTAGTAAAATTTAAATTTTATTAGAGTACAGGTATATGGCATTTTCTAACGAGTACTAAAATATTTTACACATTTAAGCGTACTTTATGGGTGTAAATAACAAATGTTGGCAGTCATTGCCCAAATCGCACTGACCATAGCTTTACTGTAAGTTATTTTCTTTATTTAACTAATTTTATTATACTTTCTGTGGAAACAGAACTCAAATCAAAATTACTTTTCTTCAAAAGTTTTAAAAGGTTTATAACGAGATTAGAACTACAAATATATTTTCAAAAAAGTCTTGAGGAAAAAAACAAAAATATTTCCTGAGAAAAAAGTACAGTACCCACATAGTTCCGTAATAACAAAAACTTCTTAACTTATTTGATTTGAATGCGGCTGTCGTTCGAAATGTAAGAATTTCAATATACCCGGACGGGCGGACGGGTGGCTATTGAACTAATGGGTAAAAGCCATTCTCATATATTCATATATAGGGGTAATGAAGGACTGAATATCATTATTAGAAATTGAGTGCAGCACAAATTATTGGGACCAATGCTATGCAAGTCATTTGGAGAAGAAAGTTGACTACACTTTGATTCATCACATTTTCTTTATACACTGTTTTTTGGGTTTATTCAACACTATATTTCCATCTTGGTCAATTTGTTAACTGCTCAAAATAATTTCAATTCGTCACTCTTAGCAACTTCATTAGTTTGTATCAAGCTAAAGTCCAATGCAGCCTATGATAAAATGAATGCTCAAACATTGCACAGACTGATAAAGCTCATAATGTAACCTGGCGCTTTTAACCAAAATCTGAACCTTCTCAATAACGGGCAATATCTGCTCCAGGCGTTTATAGCAATTAATTTTGAAATGGATTGCATGATAGGTGTAATTTAGATCTAACTGTATGAGTCATTTCTGGATGACTTCCATAAACTGGTAAACAGAATGCAATTCATAGCTCAGAGAAAAGCTTTTAAAGATATGGCAAAAATCACCGCAAAGTTTATGCAACAAAAAGTTTGAATTTATATCGACTCGAATGCGGGAATGACTCAATGTATTCGATAGACATATTGCAGTCGAATGAGTGCTTTTACGGCATATTATCCAATGCTTTAACACTTAAGTCAACATTTTTGATGATCTTATAATGCATTTCATATGCAATGAAAGTGTTTGTCATCTCATGGATGGCCATTAGGACAGGCATTAAGTTGTGTTAACCGAATGTCTACAATGAATGGCAACTTTTGTCAGGAAACGGGCGACCATTAAAGGTGTTATCGCGGTTTGATTTGAGGATTTTTCTACGTTTTCGACCACTTCTTCTCATCTATACTTCACTATCACTATCAGCCTCTCTATTAGACCCGTCAGTGGCGTACAGATAGAGATACAGCACATCTGTATTGAATTGAATAAAAGTTACAATTTTTATGAATATTATTATTATTATTATTATTCAGAAATTTGTCGCACATTTAGATAAGGAATATATTTATGTTAAGATTTTTTGTTGATAAGTTTAAGAGCTATGAAAAAGGCTAATGATTTGAACGATTATTATTTATTGGTTTTGCAAAACCAGAATTCAGTACTCATTTCACGTATGATTTAATTAGTTTTAAGTTTATCTCTAATTATTGAATAATTTTTTTTACTAATCAACGGGTAATGTCTTAAGAGATTAATTCGAGTGAAATGTTTTCAAATAAAATAAGCCTAAGATATGAGAAGTGACGCCACTGTTAGGGATAATGTCAGTGATGTAGAGAAAGAGAGCCAAAGAACTCAATTTTGGTTAACCACAGGCGCAGGCATTCATCCCTTTTGTTATTTCCGTTTGAGTACATTCTCTGTCCATCTCTTTCGCATTGGAGTAGAGATAAGCTCAGAAAGAGTACAACTGCTCTCCCGTTCCGGCCATTTATTGGATCCACTCTTTGGTCCATTTTTCTAATGTTTTCCAATAACGACGAGATATCCATAACGTCTACACAAATATTAAGTGAAACCAATAATGAAGAGGAAGAGTACCTCTTAAACAACCAGAGATGGGGAGAGAGAGGGAGAGAAAGAGAGAGCAAATCCCGGATTGCTTTTTGAGAGTGAAGAGTGAAATGCGATTTACATTTTTGGCCATTAAATGTCATCGTAGACACAAATAAGAAGAGCTGCATTGCAAAGGGGAAAGGGAGGAAAGTATGATGATTTTGTTTTGTGTGCCAATACTATTAGGCGCACAGATATTCCATTAAGGCTTCGCTCGAAAACTTTTCAACACTTATTATAAAATGCAATGCATTATCATTTAATGCACTGAACATTAATAAACACAAAAACCTTTTTTTCGACGAATAAATGTATAGTCACTTAGTATTCGGTGACAAACACTTCCATTTGAAAAGTCATCTTCTTTTAGGTTAAAAATATATAAAATACTTATTTCTTAATCTCTTTTCTTTAGTGAAATAAAATATAAATAAAAATATTATATGTTTTGTATAAAAACGAGTTTATATTTGAACATTTGATTTGAAGAATGTAACCTCTGCCAAATTTGTTTAGGAAATCGATTCTGGATATTAGGGAAATTAATTTAACGGTTCAGATGAAAAAATAGAAAATTATTGCATTATTTTTGTTTGTTTTTCGCTTTTCTTTATCTATCAGTCATTTCATTCAATGTTTTATTATCTTTGAAATTAACTCAACGCTAACAACGATAGTAATGATTGAATGGCGTAATAGATATATGAATTCTGGTAATGAGTTTCAACGTATTAGTTGACTATCTCTATGATCGACAAAATATATTATATTATCTAAATGTCATCAAAATTTAATTATTGATAAATAAATAGAATTATAGCAAAGCTTTCAATAAAAGAATAATTTAATAAACAATTTCGATGTATATAATGATGAGAAGATAAATGAGCCAAAAAGTTATTATCATTTGGCTTAAGATAAATATGAAAACAATAATTAGCAATGCTATATTAGCTAGATGCATAATACTGTACTGTACAAATATTCTGGAAAATTCTGGTTTTTCTTGCATTAACCGAAAGCCGAGTATTTTATTTAGAATCTAAAAATGTTATAATTATTATAGAATTTAATGTTTGATAACAAAAATCTTTTAAACTGACAGCACATTAAATGAGATTTAACTCATTTGGTTGGAGAACAATGAATGTTAACTTTAATGAATGTAAAGCAAAATATTTTCAAAAAGCTTAACATAAAAGCACATATCAATGATTGACTAATAATCTCTAAAATTAATGTATTTGTTGATTGAAAAATATTGCGATCCTATTGAATGCCAGCAAACATTTTGCCGCTAATTAATATCCAAAATAATTATTCACAAAATCTCTTCCTTTCATATAATTTATAATTAAAATAATTTTCATTTAATTGAAGATATGATATAAACATCCATTCAATAAATTATTATTCAATTTGATGACAGATTTGTTAAGAAAATTATGCAAATATTTTAGTTTAAACAAAAATATGAAATATTTTTCTATTTTTAATCATTTCCACACATTTTGGCAATTTTTAAAGTAAACTATTTTATCAACTCTCAGATCGTCTTATATTTTGACAGATTTAGGTTCGGATGAAAACTTAGATCAAATCCGCGAATGAATTCCTAATAAATCTTTTAATTTAAAAAATTAGTTTACAAATGAATTTGAATTTAGTTTAAAAACAAGCGATTTATTTATAAAATACAGTATTTCTGAATTCCATTTGTTTGTCAGCGAATTCTTCTTTATATTCTGTAATATTATTTTCATTTATGATTAGATTCAATGTCTGTGTGTCTCATGTAATCGATTGAAAGTAATAACTTTTATTAATAAAATTCTTTCCCTTTCGATGACATTCTTAGAAAAATTATATTAAATTCTGTATATTCTTAGGCATAGAGTTGATTGAAATATTGCGAAACAGAGGCTATGATTGTTATGATTGTTGAAAATTCATACCAATAGAGACCTAACTCTGCCATTGGTTTAACTATACTTCTGTTGATTATCGCAACAAAAATTGAATGAAATCAATAAATTTCATGACTTGAATATATTTGTCTGCAGACAAACTTCAAATATAAGACTAAATTTATTCAAAGCGTGTGTTTTCTATCATTATTACGAAATTCAATAAAACTTAACGAACGGACGGTTGAAATATTGATAAATTCTTAGCAAATATTCTATAAAAGTAATACTAATAATATTTTATGCATTTTAAATGTAATTTTCTTTATTTTACTTTTGTTTATATTTTTTTCCTCTGAATTCAGCTTTTATTTTGTAATTATATTATAAAAACAGATTTTATTCTAAAATAATTAAACTTTTTTTCTACTCTTATATTAAAAAACATGAGATGTTTGGCTGCAGAGATAGTGCCAGAAAATACATTAATTTTAAATAATTAAAGTCTGAAAAAAAGTTAATTGAATTTCAGTTTTTTCCCTTCAATTAGATTAAAGTTTAAGCTAAAAAACTTATCAATTTATATGCGACTAATAAACTAATTAACATAATTTCTTATTTCTTAATTAAGTAAAAAGAATTTTATCATTTTTACTAATCATTAAATAAATTCGTAAATAAAAAAAAATACTTATATTACACACAAATAGAGTAAATAAATAAATTCAATAATAATATACATTAAAAACTAAGTTCTTTTAAGTTGTTTTTCATTCTGCAAATAAAGTAAGAAAGAGGAGAGAGAGAGAGAGAGAGAGAGAGAGAGAGAGAGAGAGAGAGAGAGAGAGAGAGAAAGAGAGAAAGAAACGTAAAGTAATCCTCAAAACTATATTTTATATGCAGTGAACGTAAGCCACAAAATTTAAAAGCATTTTCGAAGTGAACACAAAAAATAGAGCGAAAGTAAAAGTAAAAGCATTGCTAAGGAGAGGGCAAAGAGAGCTGAGAGAGAGCGAGAGAGAGAACGAGATGTGAAATATATGGTTCGGTATATATTAGTTACACTGATATCAGTGTAATTGATCTCAAATGAAGCATTAAAGGGACGGAAAATATCCATTAAAAAGTGTAGAAAATATATAATTAAGCCGAAGCTATAGCGCACTGGCATTGCATGTAAATTATTAGACGACAAAAATTCAATGTCTGCGTTGTGTTACATAATAGACAAGTCTTTTCTCTTTTTCAATCGCTCTCTCCTTTTCCCAAACCTATTACAAATGCAACGCTCTATCTGTCGCTTCACTGAACCTCCGAATTCATATTTAGCTAATTTAATAATTACTTTTCCTAACTATCATTCCTAACAAACATCTCTCTCTTTCCCAACTTTTTCCCTCCAGTGCACTTTCCCATTCCCCCTCTCATTCGCCATCTCTTGTTTAAACAGATTTATTACTAGAAATTTAGAGCTATTTGTTGTCGATTTTTAGTGCATCTGTGCTTTTGTTTCATTCAATTTAATGGCATTTTTAGAGATAATATTGACTGAAAAACAATCGAAAATTTTTTTTGTGTTTCATTTTGTCGAAGAGAAGAAAGAAAATCAAATATAAGTTTTTTTTATAGAGAAAATGAGATCAAATTGTGAGATAACTACTACACGTCAGATGTTTGGGCGCACACAACAAAAAATACTCTATCAATAAAATCTAATTAAAATCTGCAGTCCTATGGAAGACACGGATTAGAAGCTTATCTTTAGATCAGAAACAATAAATTTATGTCATTTTTAGCATTAAGTCATTGACTTTAAGTATATATTAGATGAAAATGTATTGCTTTTCGTTATTATTTTGAAGTAAATTATCTTTAATTTTATTTTTACTCTTTATTTATCGCTAACTTATTAACTAATGTTATGTATAAAAACATATAAATCTATGTGTGAGTCGAAACAGAAAAATTGGAGCTTAATCTCAATCTTTAGTAAATGAAAAACAAAATTAATTGAAAAATAAAATTGAATTTTTTTTCTGTTCATATATTATAATATCCAGAATATCAGTGCATTCGCTGAAACTTTGTTTTTATTCCTCTTTATTCTGGAATTTATTCTTTATTTTTTCTGCTAAACTAAATTCAAATTTTAACAACAAATACATTCAATTACTTGACTTTAAATTAAATTTTCTTATTTTTTTTCCTATCCTTTTCCGTACAGAAGAGCAATAATTATATATTAAATGCTTCTCGACTTTAAATTTATTTCAAAACTTATTTTTATTGTTTTTGCCATAACTTTACAATACATTAGTTTCAATTAAATTTCAAATATATTACTAAAAACAGGAGAAAAAGCTTAAAGAAGTAAAGAAATAAGTTATTACTTAATATCTCCTAATTTTATGTTTCTTTACCCAAAAAGAGAGAATATATATATTTATTGTTATTATTATATATTTTGAGAGCGAATTCACGAAATGATTAAATTTTTTCTTTTATTTTTTAATATTCTGGAGAAAAGTTTGGCTCAAATTGAATCAAAATAACTGAAGAAAAAGAAGAAAAATCTGTAAGAAATGAATAAAAATTGAATGAAAAAAATTCGCAATCAAAGTGAAACTCAGCGGAAAATATTTGAAACGATATTTCATATTTGACTTTACTTTTCTTCTATATAATGAATATCTGGATCACAATCTTTGTTTTAGCTCATATAAAGAGTGGCTAAATATGAACAGGGATTCAATCTAATAAATTGTGAGCATGATATTTATCTTATATAAGCTGGTAAAGGGTCTGGGCTCAGTTTAAGTTAGTTAGAAAAGAGTTTGTTTTATTTGTTGTGCTGAACATTATTATTAGTTAAATATTTTTTAATTATATGAATCATGTTTTCAATTAAGTATTCAATTTAGAAAATAAGTGTCGGATTAAAAATTGAATTAATTTTTTATATCGGATTAAATATTTCTATAATTTATTTTATGTCATTGAGATTAAAGAAAAATATTTTTAATTAGTTTATGCAATCAATAAAACTTTTATTAATCAAACTTTCATTGAATTTAAGTTAAATTATGCTATTATTTAAATGTGAATACTTTTGTAATAGTGCTGTTGCCAAGTGAAATGTGTTCCAGGTTAATTAAGAATCTCCACCTCAAGAATATATAATAAGCACAAATGGTTAAGAGAATTGAATTTTTATTATTTTTATAACACTTTGAAAGCTCTGTAACTCATTACCAGAATCGCTACTTATTCTGGTATTTGATTAGAGCTCTAAATATTTTATAAAATTACAACTAATGGAGAATTATATTCGATTTTGTTATACTCTATCTCTCAATATTTTTTATGCACTTTTAGAGTTTAATTTAATTAAATGCTAGCACTCAAGCCTACACTGGATTTCCATTTATGTGTTGGCAGAGGGGAGAGAGAGAGAGAGAGAGAGAGAGAGAGAGAGAGAGAGAGAGAGAGAGAGAGAGAGAGAGAG